>CM059266.1:34130906-34230906 GCA_030347295.1 Setipinna tenuifilis | reverse complement strand
TACACATCTCATACACTCTCAGATAGTTTTATTGGAATCAGTGGAGCAATTTAACATGGCTGCGTAGTAATCGTATCGCTATACCTAGGTTCTGTTTTAAGGAAGTACGTAAAAGCACAAATTCATTCTAATAGTCTTCTATTATTATTATGTCATGCCATTAAAGTTTACAGTTGTACTATGCTTACATCTTGGTTACAGTGTACATTTGGCTTCAGGAGTGCTCTATACCCTGTGCCCTTATATGGAATTTTCTGTAGTCCCTGGCCTCATAAGAAATTTTCTCTAACCCCTACCCTATTAAAGAGTGTTTTATAACCCTGGCCCTCACAAGGACCACTTTAAGATGACTGTTCTTTCTGCAGAAGTGTTCTGTAAAATCTCCATCGACGGGATCGGTACCTGCTGGCCAAGAAGTCGAGCAGGTCTGATGGTGTCACGGCCATGTCCCGAGTTCTTCCTTGGGGTGCGGTACAATACAACTAGTAAGTTCCAATACAACTAGTAAGTTCCAAAACTTCATATCCCATGTTTGATTGATTTGTGAGATATTGCAAGTAATTTTCTATCTTTAAGAGTCCAAGATGGCTTACTGATACCACTTACCTATACTACATACTGTACTGAATGCAACAGTGCAGAACTTTTTGTACATAGAGCCAAGCAGAGATAATTGAGGGTTTGCCTACCACGTCGTAACAGATTTAGTGAAAATTGAGCATGTCTTCAATGTATTCAAATGTTTAGCACACAGAAAATGATGTTACATGGCAGCTGAGAAAATATAGATAAACACACAGATTTTTAAGGCTCCTAGGCCCTTATGTTTTCCAGGGATAAGAGCATGTTTTTCACCCTGACTGCATTCTTCCTTCTTCTCTTTTCCCTTTGTGTTTTCTTGCTCTTTTCTCTTCTATCTGTGCTGAAGCTCATGCTCCAATTTTGTGTTACTGCACTACTGGCCGTCTCTCTCACAAACTGATATCCAAATAAAATGGCACTTTTGGCATTGGGCTATATCTGACTTGCCAAAACATGCAGCAACAACCACAAAAACACACAGCCAGACTGCCTATTACAGCTGATTAGGAGCAACATTTAGCAAGGATTTTTGGGATTAGGTCACTCTGATCCCAGTGTAAGGATGAATGGCTGTTGATAAATGCAGCACCTGAAAACTAGTGTAATTTAAATATCACGCTAGTGCTGCACGATTATGGCCAAATGATAACCACGATTATACTTCACTTTGTTTTGTACAGAGGATCTGGCGCTGGTGTCATTAGGCCCGTTCGAGTAACAAATCGGTCTGTCTACGTTTGTCTAACTTTGGCTACATACGTCAGCAAGAACTCCGCCTCGCAGCATGGGCGGGTGTTTAAAAGGCGCCGGTCAAGTCGGACACAAGTCTTTCGTTTACACCACCTGATCTTCGTAGTAGATGGCAGAGAGGTCATGTGTTGTGTGTGAGGGACAAGGAGGGGGCGGGCGGTTGTAGTAGGGTGCATTGAGACTTCAAGTCAAGTCGAGTCGTTTTTTTAATAGCACATTTAAACAAAACAACAGAGATGTCCGAAAGTGCTGCACAACACAAGGATGAAAAATAACACGGCAAAACCATAACCCAATAGGTATAGCCTACTGACACAAAGCAATACAATAAAAATGAGATTAACAAATACATAAATAAATAAAAGATTGAGCTTGACAGCATCAGATACACGCCCCAGAACAAGCTAAAAAGAGAGAGAAAAGATATGTCTTCAAACTGGACTAAAATAACGTACATATAAGATGAGAAGTTCCGTGACAGAGCGCTACACAACATCCGTG
Source organism: Setipinna tenuifilis (assembly GCA_030347295.1). Classification (NCBI taxonomy): domain Eukaryota; kingdom Metazoa; phylum Chordata; class Actinopteri; order Clupeiformes; family Engraulidae; genus Setipinna; species Setipinna tenuifilis. The sequence goes on along the minus strand of CM059266.1, from coordinate 34,229,073 downwards.
TCCAGACGTCAATGAACTTTAAACCAACCAGGGCAAAGTTGCGTCACCACGGAGGCGTTAGTTAGACGATTGTAGCCGTGGAAAAGCAACTGCAAGCGCTTGCACGATTTGTCTACATGCGTCTACAAGCGGCTACATCACATGGGTTTTTAGGTCATCTGACTTGTGACGTTAAACATCTAACCATAATGCAACATTGTCAGCCCACAATGCATCGCTGACTACATGCGGCTACATCCGTCTGTAGACATTTATCCTCATCCGAACACGGCTATTGAAATGGGCTGGATGTCAGCAGAATCACTTCTAGCCAAATCAGCGCACAGAGCGAGTGTTCATGAGGGTTTCTAATTAGTTTGTTAGTTTCCGGAAAGCTTCGTAACTTCCTTAACGTTAATGTTTGGGTAAAGGCAGATCCAGTCTTTTTAAATTCAGGAAGAAAAACGTTTCTCAATACAGCACAACCAGACCCTCTGTACAAAACGAAGTACGGGGGCCTGGTTCATCAAGCTAAAAGACCCTCCCCGATGGGAAACTTGTTGCAGAAATGTACAAGTACCTTTTGCCATTGAACATTGAAGAGTGTGTTGTTAATGCTCAATGTCGTTCACATTTCCCATTAAATGCGACCTGTATGTGATCTCCAGTGTGAACTTTAAATGCCCCAAAAGTGTCCCACATGCACATTGGAGGACACGACGACGTCACACACAGTGAGCAGCTCAGTGTTTACGGAAGTAAACATGGATGCTAGCAGTGAATATCTGATGATTTTAAAGTTGCTGTCCTACTGGAGCCAGCAGATTTAGAACACATAGAAGAGTAAGGTTTTTGGCCATGGTGTCTTGTGAGGCAGTGTCAGCAACGTCCATACAGAGCTGCTTCACTGACATGGAGTTCATACACAGTTTTCATATGACAAGAATATCGTTTATCTACATTTGTAAGTGCCTACTTTTACCACTTTACCATCGCTTGTTGACATGTAGGTCGGATGAATGTGACCTGGCTGTTTAGACTGAAGTTACCTGTCAAAAGATTGGATATGATATCAGTTCATCAAATTCAGAAATTTTAATTGCACTGGAATTGATTTTTTTGAGTACACATTGCTTGATAACTAATATATTTTTAGTGTCATTCAGACGTGACGTCTGACGTCATGGACGTTGTAGCAGGACGTGAGAACCAAGGAGGCAGGAACAGTTGCGGAAGTTGAAACACCCATGGGTCGAAAAAAACCCGGAAAGTGCTCAGTAGCCTTTAGCATTCCATAGACGCTCATTCATTTTAGCATCCCTATGACATGAAATAACTTTAGCCTACATAGAAAGCACGCCGTACCTTGACGTTGGCATTGTTGGACACCGGCACTTCTACTGTTTATGGTTAGAACCGTTATCTCCGCGAGACTGTTTTTGACATCGGTAAGTAAAATATCACCTACTGGTAGTTTTTTTGTGATCAAAAATCATTACGTGTTTCATTCGTGCCGACAATGAGGGACGATTGTAACATACGACACCTTGCGTTCAAAGTTAAAAATGAACGTGATTTCTTATCGGATGTGTTAAATTACACCAGTAACTAATAGAATACACTTGTATGTTGACGACCATATGGCAAAATAAATCTAATTTGCTTCACTGTCTTTGAAAATAACCGTTAAGTAAAAAGTGTTTCATTCGTCACGGCTCTCCCCTACTAGAAAGTATACTAATTTAATACTTTTTTGTATTAAATTGGAACACTTTAAGTTCATAAAAGTATTCTTTAAGTATATTTTAAAGTTAAATTTAAGTTTACAAAAGTACACTTTAAAATAGACTATACAAGATGTACACTCATCTATATATTATCAACATACTTGGTATATCCCTCTAGTATACTTTAAGTATACCACAAGTACACTTATTTATATACTGCCATTGTACTAGTTATGTACTTCAAGTTCCTATTTTTAGTTTATTATAAAGTAAAGAGATTCCCATTTCTCATCGTGATCACACAGCACACACAATGAAATTCAGTCTCTGCTTTTAACCCATCACCCATGTGACCATGCTCAGGGTACCTCAGTCACAGGGGAGGATGGAGGAGAGAGCTGGTCATTCACTCCCTCCACCCACCTCTCGGTGTCAGGAATTGAACCTCTGACCTTTTGGATGAAGGTCCAGCTCCTTAGCCGCTAGCCCATGACTGCCACATTCAGTACACTTTTTTTCACACTATTTTCCTGGTTTACTTGTTGTGATACTTTAAGTTTGCTTGGCATAGTACTTGTACTATTTATATACTTGAAATATACTCCTTAAAGTACTCTTAAAGTTTACTCAAACTGTAAACTGTTTGATATATTTTCAAACATCCAAACAAAAACAAAGACCAATGAAATAAAATACTTCCTTACTAGAAAAAATAAAAGGCAAAAGTGCACATTTTCATGTATAACTATAAACTGAGAACTAAAGTGCTTCCTTGTAGAAAAGGGTAAAAGAAAATTGCACACCTTTGTAACCAAAAATAAATAACTAGATAAAAAACAGTAGTTGTATGAGTTATTTTCATTTATGTTCTTGGCATACCCTTAGCAAAAAGAAGTGTATTAAAGTTTACTATATGTATACTTATTTTATACTAAAACTGAGGAAATATACTTGAAGTTGACTTTTATAAACTATACTTTATATACTTATAGAATAGTATAGTAAAGTAGCCTATACTTGGCTTATACTGAAACTTCTAAACAAAGTCTAAGACTAAGTACATTTATACTAACACTTACACTTATACTTGATGAAAACATATACTTTTCCTTTAGTCAAGTCATTGACTCGTGCTTAGCATTTAATTTATATATTAATATAATATAAGTTTAAAACTTAACAGTATATAGTAGCCTATGTGTGCTCAATTGCATTATCTTTATGTACCTTAAAATCATACACAAAAACAGAAAAACATTTGAATTGACTTTATTGAGCTAGCTACTTGGCAGTCCTTGGTATCTCTGCTGCGTCATCCTCCAAATATCTTCTATATGGTCTGTTTCGCTATGTTAGCTCTAATGAGCTGGCTGTTCAGCTTCTTCCAGCTGAGTGGGTGGTATCGCGTTGCACTTTTGTTTTTGTGTATGATTGTAAGGTACATAAAGATAATGCAATTGAGCACACATACTATATACTAAGTTTTAAACTCCACCATTATATTATATTAATATATAAATTAAATGCTAAGCACGAGGCAATGACTTGACTAAAGGAAAAGTATATGTTTTCATTTTTAAGTATAAGTGTAAGTATAAATGTACTTAGTCTTAGACTTTGTTTAGAAGTTTCAGTATAAGCCAAGTATACTTTACTATACTATTCTATAAGTATATAAAATATAGTTTATAAAAGTCAACTTCAAGTATACTTCCTCAGTTTTAGTATAAAATAAGTATACTTATAGTAAACTTTAATAAAGTTCTTTTTGCTAAGGGATGCCTGAGGAGCATATTTGTATAAAGGGCCTTGGCCAACCAGCCAAATTTATCAGGGTCTTTGACGAGGACAAACAATGCCCCCTTTATCTCCACTTCTCCTCCTGTGCCTTTTAACCCCTGTCAATACCCCACCTATCGGTCTCCCTTTTTCTGTCTCTCTCCCCCCCCCTCTCTGCATCTCTCTTTCTTTCTCTTTCCCTCTCTCTCTGTCTCTTTCTGCCTCTCTCTGCTTCTCTCTCTTTCTGGCATTCCCCTGGCAGCAGGTGCTCCTATATGTGGCACTGCTGTGCTATGATGTGTTTTTGTGGTGACTTTTTGGTAGTCTTTTAGGGGATCTTTGGGCTATAGGTAACTGGGGGGGTAAAACTTCTGCATTGTGTATTTGGAATATATGGAATGATGACCCAAACAACCAGGGAACTGCACTAAAATGTATTTTCTAGACAAAGCTCTATTCTTTTCTCTTTCTCCATCTCTTTGTATTTTCCCCTTTTATGTCTCTTCATCTCTTCCTTCTGTCTCTTTCTCTCCTTTTCCCTGACTGTGTATTGTGTGTGTGTGTGTGTGTGTGTGTGTGTGTGTGTGTGTGTGTGTGTGTGTGTGTGTGTGTGTGTGTGTGTGTGTCTGTCTGTGTCTGTGAGAGAGAGTAAATCAGGTCAACTTTATTTTTGTCCAGCAGCAGGTTTGCATTCAGTACATTGCTTATCTGTCCAGTATGTGTGTACAAGTGTGTGTGTGTGGGTGTAATATATAAAAATACACTCCACTACTTCCAATCACACTTACACTCAGCCCCACACACTTACACTCAGTGTGTGAGTACCTCTTTATAAACATTACTCAGAAACTAAAGCTTTTTCTTAGTTTCTTCATCTAGAGCAAGAATACAAAGTCTACTTGAGCAACATAGCATGGCTGAAGAAATCTTTTGTGCAGAAAACACCTACACGCTGTAAAGACTGGCCCTTTGACTTGTTCACAGTCATAGAAAAGCATGGTCCGACTGGAAACTGTTTACGTGAATGGAAAAATGTCAGATGGAATAAGGATGATATGTGGAATCAGTAGAGTACATCCAGCATTCACACAAATCACCACCATGTCACCACCAACAGATGAGGAAGTATCTGTTCAATGATGTACCTTGAGCCACTGCAATATCCATTGTGTTGGTCAAAATTTCTAAATAGCATGATAACCACTCCTACTTTCAAGGTGATAAGATGTGGAGGCATTCCAGATTGACCTAGTGTATTTAAAAACTCAGTTGGGTACATATGGCGACCATCAGATTCTGCAGTGTCAACACTGTAGCAAACATGTTCTTCTCCTGGAAAAATGTTCGTCATGTACTCATTGACTCTCTCAACTTTAGAGTATGTAGGGCATAATATGACATGCTCACATAACCATGTGGGATTTGCTAGATTGTGCTGCATGTCCTCATACATCCAGCTGACAATGTATTCAAGTTTATCACCAAGAATGCTGGCCCAAAAGTTACATTTGCTGCCTCCTCCATAATAGTCAACTTCTTGGTCATTGTCAACAATGCCATAGGCTATGCAGGTGGAGAAATAGGTGTCCCTGACCACATTGCCAGCTTGCTGCAGGTCTTTGAAAGAAGTTGGTTCTGTTACACGGTGCAAAAGGATGCAGAGATAGAATAGTTCAGCAGTGTGGGGGTTGAAAGCAATCATTGGGATTCATCCAACAGTGTCTGCCATGCAGTCTTCTTGGGAGGTCATTTTTTTCTTATGTAATTAAAACTTCTTGTGTGTGTATGTAAAATGCTTAAACACATCAGGGTAGACAATGTGTCGCATGTTTGGATGAAGATGCATAACTTCAAAAAAGGCAGTCAATGTGGTTGCTGGTGGCCCTGAGTCCAGAAAGTTCTGGGCAGTGCCGTCATCATTGAGCGAAATGACTTGTTAATCTTCTAGCATCCTTACTGGGGATGGGTTCTGTTGAATGGGAAAACCATATATCCACCAGTAAGCCTCAGATGCAGTGATGTAACGTCCCAATTCATAGCACATGACCTTATCTCGTCTTAAGTTCCTCCCTGGTTCTTTCATCATTAATATCTAACCTTACCAAACACTGATCTGGCTCTTTCTCCAAATATTTGTAGAGGTACTTGACACTTGAGACAGCACAGACAATTTCAAGGTGAATATGTGCATTGTATCTTAACAGGATATGTGGGTTGTATGGTACAACCCATGCATTATTGACAGATACATTTTATACCACTCCTTATGGTGTTTAAGAAGGGACTGCCAGGTGCGTTTTCTGATCGTCTTCGGTAGAGTTGGTAGGAATTGTCTGAAAGGTTTGTTTGTTGTCTCAGTTGTTTGGGTTAGTCCTTGGAGCATTTTCTGTGTACCATGCATGGGCTGTCAGGGTTCCATTGTCCACATGGGCCATGAATCGTTTGATGTGACTATGTAATGTAGTATTGGATTTGTGTCTTTGTTAGGAATCTCTGCCGACACGATACTATCTATATCAGTGGAGGTCCTGGGTTTGTCGCGATGTACCATGGCGATGAGCATCTGTATATGTGGGAGATGCCTTTTTTGCGTTTCGCTAACCATCACGTATGCATCCGCATGTCCCAAGATGTGATACTTCAGGAGGTCTGACAGTAGTGCTTCCACCTTCATGTGAAATACTCTGGCAATTATGTCTGGTCGTTGATAGGTTTGGTGACCCTCAAAGAGATTGGGGTTGCAAGTAAAGGTGAGGAAGAAATCTGGTTTGCCTTTCACTCTGACCAAAGCCATAGCATCTTGGAACTCTTTAGCATACCATCGTGGTGATCCATAAATGGTAGGTGACAGGGATTATCTCAGTGTCACTACTAAGGGCATCAACAATGACTTTATACTTTTTTGGTTGAATAGATTTTGACAAATCCACATCATTCACTAATTTCAATACATGTCCTACTCTACCCAGTATGTCTATGCAAGTGACAACAAAACATCCTTGTATCCTTGTATCCAGTTGAGACGTGATTCAATTTTTGCCATCATGTCCCATACATACTGTTGTGTGAGTTTCCCACAACGCAGTAGTATATTAAAGTGATGTTCAGTGTCACGCACTTGGAGATGGAAACGGTAGAAGCATGTTGCTGTGATAACTGGCAGTTTGGTGTGGTATCCTTGGGAACCTTGAGGCAGAAGATGCACATAAGATAGTGGGTCATATACTGTACTAGATGCATGCCATCAATTGTCAGTGTTCCTCCTCTGATGTGTAGAGTGACGGCCAGTGTTCCAAACTGTTCCATAGGCGTTGCTCCTGGAGCGATAATAGCTGCATTACTATCCAGTGATGGAAAATTCACAGTGTCATGATGACAATTACGATGTTGTGTGCAAGCTGTAAGGACAATTCTCAGCTCATTGTCATTTTGAGTCACATACTCGACTGCTTACTTAAACTGTTGCACATATGGGCTACAATCATGTATGGCCTCTTGTGCTCTTAGCAGAAAGTCTTCATTTAGATCACTGTTTAAGGCATGGGTCTGACAAAGTTGTAGTTCATGAGCAGGATCATGGAAATAAATCTGAGAAAAGAGTGGTATCTGACCCTGTTCAAGAAGGAGAGCAGAAATGTAATGATAAACTTTACCCTGTATACGTATCCCTGGGTTAAAGCCAGGCATTATGATCTCTTTAATCCTGATACTTGTGTAACCTACTTCAATTATTCCTACACAAATGGGCTTGCACAATAACACTAGGCTCTTCGGCTCGCTACTAAGAAAGAGGTGCACCACAATGTAACAAAAATAAGACACATACAGTCGGAGGTTGTAGGTTTAAAAAATATATATATTGTATTGATGGATAAAAATGTATATATTATCTGTTGATAATTTTGTAGGTGAATAATTCAGCACGAATCAATTTACGTTAAATTATTGGCAATAAACAGATACATTAACAGTACCTTAGGGTCTGTTAAATAAAACAAAATGAATACTTAAACAAAAATAAATAAATAAATAAATAAATACAGTCAATAAAAAAAATAACATGTAGGGAGAGTAGGAATATATATAGTAGTGATATATTACAAATAAATATACATATATAAAAAAATAGCCAGACAATTTCAGCTATTCACAGGATAGGACAATCAAATCACGACGCTAAATCACCCGGGTGAGTAGATAGACGGAATAGTAAAGTGATCAAGAGTATTGATATTACCGCACAATAGGTTACATTTAAAGAAGAAAAATAAAGAAAACATCAATTCAGTCTTATCTGTATAGGGCTAGGCTCGCCACAGCTGTTGGAGTTCGCCTCTAGTTGAGTCTGAAGGCGATCGCACAGCAGCTGAGTTCACAGATAAAAAATCCAAAGAAAAGACCCGGCCTATATAGGCCAAAATACCATTAAAATCAGTCCTCTAGGAGATTCAACATGTACATATAACACAACATTGTAATTCCATTGTGATACCAAATACTTCCATACATTCAGAACCATAGAATAAGATACGAAATGCAGTACAGTATTGTTGAGCTTTCATTGCGTTCATTCAAAACTAAATTATTAACTCACCAGTCATCAACGGGAAGAGAAAACACGACGGTGTTAAGGCTCAGATGTTTCGCTGAATCCGCCTTCCAATACTTTTGTTTTTAACACAAGAAACAAGGGGGGTTCATGAGTTTAGTGTTCCGTTGCTAACAACTATGTTTGGTTGCCATGTACTATGCTAGTAGCCAGCTAGACACGTAGCCTTGCAAAACGAATTTATTAACTCACCAGTCATCAACGGGAAGAGAGAACACGAGGGAGTTGGGCTCGGATGTTTCGCTGAATCCGCCTTCAATACTTTTGTTTTTAAAACAAGAGACATGGGTTCATAAGTTTAGCATCTCGTTGCTCAGCATAACGTTTGGTCTCTATGTAAAATGCCAGTGACCAACTAGCCACGTAGCCTTGAATATACTGTACTCACGGTTTGTGGTTTCGGAGATCCAAATCAGCAAAGTTTAATTCGAGTGGTGTTCACAAGTGAAATACATTTAAATTATCGCAAACAAGTTGGTGTGGTTTGACAGTCAGACGGTGCTTTCTGAATCGTAATTTCAGTTGGCTCTGTGTTGATGTTCAAAAAAACATTCGAAGCGCGCATCGTTTCCATAGCGACGCTATGACCTGGGTTACACCCTCCCCCCCTAAAGGTGTGTACGTCCCGTTACACCTATGTGGGCTATCTTGAGGAATCTGCACAGCCAAAGCCTTTTCGGAGTGTCTTGTCCTGTAATAGATTTGCTGAATCAAAAAATTTACAACAGATGATTGTTGAGGAAGCAACACCTAAACGCAGAATGGCACACGAAACAAAGGCAGGCAAGGATTGCTCAACTACCTGTCTAATCTGAAAACAGGAAAAGAAAACCTGAATACCTCCGAAGCTTCAGTGGCCTACCCAGCTCGAGACTTCAGAGAGTCCCCTCCTGGGATATCCACCCGGAAATTAAATGAACTACGAGCTCAAAAAAAAAATGAACAATCCAAGCCATAGAGGTTCAAAAAATGTGTGTGCTCAAGACCAATCATGGGAAATAGATAATATGTCCGACGGTTCATCATATTCTGGACAGTGAGGGGATTCCGAGCTGGTTATACCGTAGTCCTTCAGGCTGTTCTCTTCGTCTTTGGGAGCGTCTGGGGAGAACCTCGCTCTCATCCATGAGGACTGGGGAACTGGCTGACCTCTCAGACATGGTAGGAGTGTCTCCACTGGGCTCCATTGGGTAAGTGACAGGTAAGTATTCATCATTTGTTTCTGATGTGTCAAGGACAGCGTCCTGGGATGGGCCAATTGAACTTCTTTCTGGTTGGGGAGACTTTGTTAAATTAAACTCATCTACAACACTGTGCCTGGGAGCAATGAGCGCCTCTCTTCTAATTGGCGTAGGCTCCACAGGAACTTGTGTTGACCTCCCTCTGTCAGGAGCACATCCATTGCCTTCATATGATGGTCCAACAGCAGAGCCTTGGTTCCTTTCAGTCAGGTTGGTAGGAGCAGAAAGTCCACGAGACAGAGAGTGGATTAGGTGGTTTGCATTATCGATCTGTTCTTCCATCAAATGCGCTTCCTCTGGCCGGGTCAAGACTCTCGTTTCACTCAGGTCGGTGTTCAATATTTCCCTGGATGGATAGAAGAAGTGATCTTCATCTTCAGAGCAAGAAGCGTCATCCACCACCTGTGTCTCCATTCTTGACTGCCTTCTTGTTCTAGGTGTATTGCTGTGCTCTGGACCTTGAGTGGCCTCTGTCTCCGACATTGGTAAGAACCCACATGGCAGCAACAAGTCACGATGTAACGTGCGTGTTGGACCATCCTTGCTCTCTGGCTTGACTGTATACACAGGTAAGTCACCGGCACGATTGATTATCACGTGGACATCCGACTCCCACTTGTCAGCTAGCTTGTGTTTCCCTCTGAGCCTCACATTTCTTACAAGGACACGATCACCTGGTTCAAGACTGGACTCAACAACCCTTCTGTCAAAGCGAGTTTTATTACGGTCAGCTATCTTTGTGAAGTTCTCAGTGGCAACACGGTAGCTCTCCTCCAGACGGCCTTTCAGGTCATGCACATACTGGGAGTGGGACTTTGGCTGACTGGTTGGGTTTAGTCCAAATGCCAGATCAACTGGCAGTCGGGGTTGCCTTCCAAACATTAATTCATAAGGACTAAATCCAGTCACGTCATTCCTGGTGCAGTTGTAGGCATGCACAAGGGGTTTGACAAACTCTTTCCAGCGACACTTGTCCTTGTTCTCCAGGGTGCCCAACATCTGAAGGAGAGTACGATTGAAACGTTCTACTGGATTTCCCCTGGGATGGTAGGGGGTAGTTCTGATCTTCTGAATACCAGCAAGAGAGCACAACTCTTTAATGGTGCGAGATTCAAAATCAGGACCCTGGTCACTCAGAAGTTTCTCAGGAAAGCCATAATGGACAAGGAAGTTCTCCCATAAACACTTGGCCACAGTCTGCGCCTTCTGATTTCGCGTTGGTATCGCAACTGCGTACTTGGTGAAGTGGTCTGTTAGGACTAATATATCCTTGGTGTTACTCTGGTCAGGCTCCAAGGACAAAAAGTCCATGCAGACCAACTTCAGTGGTCTGTTGGTCTTGATGTTAACCAAAGGGGATGCTCTTTCAGTTGTTGTCTTCCGGCGCACACAGCGATCACAAGTTTTGATCTTGTGTTCTACGCATAGAGATAGTTTGGGCCAATAAAATCTTGATCGAACTAGATCGAGGGCGCGCTCTATGCCTAAATGACCCAGGTCATCATGTAAACTTCTCAAGGCTGTGGCTCTAAGTTGACTTGGTAGCACCAGCTGGTGTGTAACTTGCCCATGCTCTTCTCTGGTTCTGTACAGTACTCCGTTCTTCATCTGTAATCGCTTCCATTCTCGTAGCCTCTGAGTTCTGGGTCATCTCTTTGAGCTTCTCTCATCTCATCTTCAGTCCACTGACCGATTACAGGAAGTCCATGTTCATTTTCCTGCTGGAATCCTCTGGGTAGAGCATCAGAATGGATAGCAAGCAATTCCACAAGTGTAACAGATGGGTTAAGGTGTGTAACACTCTCATGTACCCAATGAACATCATGCCTCTCACAGATGGCCTTTATAGCATCAGGGAGAACGATGCCTGGGCTGTCTTGATCTTTGAGATAGTGTAGCATGAACTGCTTAATCCTTTCACGCTCCTTTCTTGACACAATGTCATCCTGAAGTTCTCCATGAGGACGACGGGAAAGTCCATCTGCGTCTTGGTTTTGAACACCTGCCCTATACTGTAACTTGAAGCTGTATGTTGATAGAGCAGACAACCACCTATAACTGGTTGCATCCAGCTTTGCTGACATCAGGATGTAAGTTAGGGGATTACTATCAGTGAGTACAGTGAAATCAGTACCATATAGATAATCGCTAAACTTAACAGTAACAGCCCACTTGAGAGCGAGAAATTCTAATTTGTGAGGAGCGTATTTGGCTTCACTTTTCGATAGTCCTCTGCTTGCAAAAGCAATAGCCCTCATCTGTCCATCTTGCTCTTGATACAACGCCGCACCGAGGCCTGTTGTGCTTGCATCGGTGTGAAGGATGTATGGGAGCTTGGGGTCTGCAAATCCCAGAATAAGGGCTGTAGTGAGCTTGTTAATGATGTTCTCAAAAGCTTCTTGACATTCTGGGGTCCATCTCTTGCCAAAAGGGTCAGACGGGTGGAAGTAATGGGTTGTTGATTTTCCCTTATCAGCTTTCTTGAGAGGTGGGTAACCAGCAGTGAGGTCATTAAGGGGCTTGGTGATCTTCGAATAATCCTTAACAAATCGTCTGTAATATCCAGAGAAACCAAGGAAGGAGCGCAGGTCTTTAAGATTTCCAGGTACTGGCCAGGTCTTTAAGGCCTCAATCTTCTGTGGATCTGTCTCAACCCCATGCTCTGAAACGATATGACCCAGATATTTCACTGAAGTCTGGAAAAACTTGCATTTTTCTGATGACAATTTCAACCCATACTCTTTCAATCGTTTGAGGACGTGCCGTAATCTTGACTCATGCTCTTCCAAAGTATCAGAAAAAATTATGAGGTCATCAATGAAGACTAGTGCCTCCTTACGGTTGAGATCTCCCATGCATCGTTCCATTAGTCTTTGAAATGTGCTCGGGGCATTAGTAATTCCTTGTGGCATTCTGTTGAATTCCCAAAAGCCAAGAGGGCAGACAAATGCTGTCTTTTGCTTATCAGCTTCTTCCATCTCCACCTGGTAATAGCCCGATTTAAGGTCAAGAACTGAGAACCTTTTCGATCCAGTGAGCATCGAAAAGACCTCTTCAAGGTTTGGAAGTGCGTAGGCATCTTTTATGGTCTGTGAGTTGAGTTTCCTGAAGTCAATACAGAGTCGCACTGATCCATTTTTCTTTCTCACAACTACAATGGGGGATGCAAAGGGAGATTCAGACTCACGAATGACACCAGACTCCAGCAGCTCCTTAAGATGTTTCTTAACAGCATCTACATCTTGTGGATGGATGGGCCTAGGTCGATGCTTGAAAGGAGTTTCATCACTTAATTTAATGCGATGTTTAACTTTATCAGTGTGACCAAAATCCATGTCATGTTGTGAAAAGACTTCAGGCATACTATTGAGTAATTTAGTTACTCGCTCTTTCCACTCTGAGGGTAAAGGGGAATCACCGAAATCAAATCCCATGGGTTTTACACCAGCAGCCGGAAGGAGAGTGGACGGTTCCGATCCTGTCACCTGCTGGACAGCATGAATCTCCGCTAACACAGCCCAAGGAGGAATGGTTATATCGTGTTGTGTCTCATTCTTCAGCAAGACTGACATAGAGCATGAATGTGTGACAGGGAGGCTGTTCAGGGTATTAGCTACTAGCAATCCTCTAGGAAGGGAAGGCTTAGAGGTTGCCTCCACAACCACGATTCGGTCTGAGTGAGCATCGCTCATATGAACTTTTCCACCCATGACAACTGTTTCACCGGCTGGTACTACCGCAGAAACTTTGTTTTGCATCCTCACACAACCAAGTACTCCAGTACAGGTTTGCAGTTGTCGTGCTTCAAGAACTTTCAAGATGACTTTATATCCCGGAAGGAAGGACTGAGGTCGGCAATCATGGTTTTCCACGTAGTTGGAGTAAAGGACATCTAGTGAATTGGTACCAATGAGAACTTGAGGCACACTACTCATATCAGGAACAACCAATGCCAGTTGGGTGTTGTGCTGTCATGGAATAGTCTCTTGGATGTACAGACAATGGTGGCTGATGATTCAAATTCCGTGGGGGCTGATGATTCGAATTCCGTGGGGGCTGCATCTGTGCTTCTGCTTGAAGAATGGCAAGCTCATGTCTCATTGCCTTCACTTCTGCTGACTCTTGAGGGTCATTGTGAGTGTTTTGAATTACCTTCATATCCGCAATCTGTGCTTTAACATCAGCAATCTGCCATTTCAAGATGTTGATTTCAGTGTCCTCAGAATGCTTGCTGTTGACTTTGCGTGGTGTTGTAGTCTGCATGACGGCAATCTGAGCTCGTATTTGATCGATTTGTCTTCTCAAGGATTCTGCTTCAGTGATTTCTTTTTCAATCGTGGGGAAATCGCCGGCCGTGAGCTGTTGTGTTGAAACTCTCATCTTCGGGGTAGTGGAACTCTGCTTGTTTAATCCAAGATGTTGCTTCATACGGTTCTGTTTGCTGAACTGTTTATCTTCTTCCGTTCTGATGAGTAAGACCAGGTCAGTGAAGGTGAGTGGCACGGTAGATTTTCGTTCTAACTGAAGATCAGAGATAAGCACATTATTCCAACATCCTCGACAGAACTGCTTTAGGAGGTAACGGTCCCGTTCGCTCTCTGCAATACCACCTCGCCTGACTACAGTACTCAAGGCAATTTGTAGGCGGTTGAGGTAATGGGATGGCTTTTCATCATGGTCTTGCAGCGTCACCATGAACTTCGCCAGCAACTCGTCTCCATCCTCTACTGAGCCATAGACGGAATCTAACAGCTGAAGGTACACTGATGGCAAGGCATGGGGGTCGACATGTCTAATGACGTCAGTGGCTGGGGGCAACAGGCTGTCTAGGATCTTTCGTGTTTGGTGTAGGTAAGACATTGAAGGATCTGTTAAGATCAAATCCACATTCGCCCTCCAGGTGTCATAATCGAGCTCACTATTTGGACAAGGAATTTTTCCGGAGAAGGGCCTGAGACGGAAAGAAGATGGCATTGGGGCTAGAGCGTCATTGGTTCGTAGTACATGCTCAACAACCATGCGTTGCACAGCAGGTGGGTTCACATCATTCACAGTGATAGGCAAGGGCATTACTGCAGCTGTGCCACAATCGCCTCGACCTTTGTTCAACAGAGGGCCCTGGTGATAATTTAAATTAGCACGCAGTTGAGAGGATGGTGCAGCTGTCAACATAGCCGATGGTGACAAGTCACTTGTGATATTTGAGGGCATTAACTGGGGTCTACGCATGGTTGTCTGGTGTGGCGGGGAAACAGCATGTGTTGATGATACTTGCCTGAATGCCTTCGATCCAACCTGGCCATGGTGGAATGAAGGAGATGGTGGCAATACCGTTGGCAAAGTCTTAACTAATTCAGGTGACACAGGTCCAAGCAGGAGGGATGATTGCTGGGTGAATGGCACGTCCACATTCTCAGGTTGGGCAGGAATGGGCACATCTTTTCCTCTATGTATCTTCAAAAGCTCTTCTTGAAGCACCAGTTCAAAGGACTTTCCACTCTTATTAGCGATGGCTTGCAGTTCCTCAAGATAGCCCTTGGTAGCGTTGTTACTGGGAGTGTTAGTGTAAACGCTGCCTAAGGAGCGTACAGAAAAAATTACGGTTGTGTCAGTTGAACTTTTTAAGACTAACGGAAGAGTGGGTTTTAGTGTGTGCATAGCAGAGGCATAGGCATATTCTACAATAGCGCAGAGATGGAACTCTGATCTTGGGTCGTCAATAGTTAGTATTCTATTAATGGAACCATATTGTTTAAGATGATTTTCAATCTCTTCATCTATTTCACTTTGAGTTAATCCAGTGACAATGACGGAAATTGGGACATTAATATCTTCGTTTATCACTATATCCATTGTGCTATTTTGGTTGTAATGTATTGTTTTACTCTTGGTACTCAGTGGTGCACTGCTTTCTCCTGGCTGGCTCGCCAAGAATTGTAACCTACTTCAATTATTCCTACACAAATGGGCTTGCGCAATAACACTAGGCTCTTAGGCTCGCTACTAAGAAAGAGGTGCACCACAATGTAACAAAAATAAGACACATACAGTCGGAGGTTGTAGGTTTAAAAAATATATATATTGTATTGATGGATAAAAATGTATATATTATCTGTTGATAATTTTGTAGGTGAATAATTTAGCACGAATCAATTTACATTAAATTATTGGCAATAAATACACAGATACATTAACAGTACCTTAGGGTCTGTTAAATAAAACAAAATGAATACTTAAACAAAAATAAATAAATAAATAAATACAGTCAATAAAAAAAAATAACATGTAGGGAGAGTAGGAATATATATAGTAGTGATATATTACAAATAAATATACATATATAAAAAAATAGCCAGACAATTTCAGCTATTCACAGGATAGGACAATCAAATCACGACACTAAATCACCCGGGTGAGTAGATAGACGGAATAGTAAAGTGATCAAGAGTATTGATATTACCGCACAATACGTTACATTAAAAGAAGAAAAATAAAGAAAACATCAATTCAGTCTTATCTGTATAGGGCTAGGCTCGCCACAGCTGTTGGAGTTCGCCTCTAGTTGAGTCTGAAGGCGATCGCACAGCAGCTGAGTTCACAGATAAAAAATCCAAAGAAAAGACCCGGCCTATATAGCCATTCTAGCTCCTCTAGGAGATTCAACATGTACATATAACACAACATTGTAATTCCATTGTGATACCAAATACTTCCATACATTCAGAACCATAGAATAAGATACGAAATGCAGTACAGTATTGTTGAGCTTTCATTGCGTTCATTCAAAACTAAATTATTAACTCACCAGTCATCAACGGGAAGAGAAAACACGACGGTGTTAAGGCTCAGATGTTTCGCTGAATCCGCCTTCCAATACTTTTGTTTTTAACACAAGAAACAAGGGGGGTTCATGAGTTTAGCGTTCCGTTGCTAACAACTATGTTTGGTTGCCATGTACTATGCTAGTAGCCAGCTAGACACGTAGCCTTGCAAAACTAATTTATTAACTCACCAGTCATCAACGGGAAGAGAGAACACGAGGGAGTTGGGCTCGGATGTTTCGCTGAATCCGCCTTCAATACTTTTGTTTTTAAAACAAGAGACATGGGTTCATAAGTTAAGCATCTCGTTGCTCAGCATAACGTTTGGTCTCTATGTAAAATGCCAGTGACCAACTAGCCACGTAGCCTTGAATATACTGTACTCACGGTTTGTGGTTTCGGAGATCCAAATCAGCAAAGTTTAATTCGAGTGGTGTTCACAAGTGAAATACATTTAAATTATCGCAAACAAGTTGGTGTGGTTTGACAGTCAGACGGTGCTTTCTGAATCGTAATTTCAGTTGGCTCTGTGTTGATGTTCAAAAAAACATTCGAAGCGCGCATCGTTTCCATAGCGACGCTATGACCTGGGTTACACTTGCCATTGCCAGTGCATTATTGTATTGTTTTGCTTGTTTAACAAAGGATTGATTAGGAAAAAGGTTCTTAATAGCTTCTGGAGGCTGTGGTGGTATTGAGGCTTGGGATTTGTGGTGTCATATTTGAGGTCAATCAGAGTTGCAACAAAATCAAAAAGGGGGACATACCTGTGGCTGAGCAGACCAGAGAGTTGTTGGCATACTCCACCCACACCAGCCGTTTAGCCCACAAGAGGGAGTCCCGGGAGGCGACACACCGAAGGGCCTTCTCCAGCTCTTGGTTGGTGCGTTCAGTATGACCGTTGGACTGGGGATGGAATCCCGAGGTGAGGCTGACCGTGGCCCCCAACAGGCGACAGAATTCCTTCCAGAAAGAGGAGATGAACTGGGGGCCACGGTCGGAAACAAAGTCATTGCAGCCTAAAAACGTGGTGCTGCCTAAAAACCCATGCAGCCTAAAAACGTGGTGCTGGACCGCCTGCGCCGTCTCTCGGGCTGAAGGGAGCTTGGGGAGCGGGACAAAATGGGCCATTTTGCTAAACCTGTCCACTATAGTGAGGATGACAGTGTGACCATCCGACGCAGGCAGTCCAGAAACAAAGTCCAGGCTGACATGGGACCAGGCATGGGAAGGGATAGGCAGGGGCTGGAGAAGGCCGGCAGGGGGGCAGTTGGAGGTCTTGTTCCTGCTGCAGACCGGACAGGCCCCCACGTACTCCCGGACCTCCCTCTCGAGGGCAGGCCACCAAAATCTCTGTGTTATGAGGTGGCTGGTGCGGGCTGCCCCCGAGTGGCTGGCCAGGAGGGAGTCACGCACCCACTGCAGCACGCGAGGGCGCAGGGCTTCTGGGACGTAGAGCTTTCCCTCGGGGCAGGCACTCAGGCCGGCTGGCCCTGGAGGGCCCGAAGTACCTGTTCCTCCACGTCCCTGGTGAGGGCCGCCACAATGCAGGGACCTGGAAGGATGGTGGCTGGCTCCACGGAGGCGGCCTCAGGTCCCTGGAACTGGCGGGAGAGGGCATCAGGCTTAGTGTTCTTCGAACCTGGGCGATAAGAGAGAGAGAAAAGAAAACATGAGAAAAACAGGGACCATCTAGACTGCCTTGGGTTAAGTCTTTTAGCAGTTCGCAGGTATTCCAGGTTCTTGTGGTCAGTCCACACGATGAAGGGCACAGGCGCCCCCTCCAGCCAGTGACGCCACTCCTCCAGAGCCAGCTTAACAGCTAAGAGCTCCCGATCCCCGATGTCGTAATTCTGTTCCGCCGGGGACAGACGGCGGGAGAAGGCGGCGCACGGGTGCACCTTGTTGTCCTCCGCCACTCGTTTGGACAGGACCGCCCCAAGCCCGACATCAGAAGCGTCGACCTCAACGATAAATTGGCGGGCAGGGTCAAGAACCTGGAGGATGGGGGCAGAAGTGAACCGGGACTTAAGGGCAGCGAAGGCAGCAAAGGCAGCGAAGGCAGTGTCGGCAGTGTCGGCGGCCGGGGTCCAGGTGACCTGGGTCTTGGTACTGGTCAGGGTCGTGAGAGGGGCCGCAATAGTGCTATAGCCCTTGATGAACCGTCTATAGAAGTTTGCGAACCCCAGAAATTGTTGCAGTTGCTTGCGGTTCTGGGGCGCAGGCCAGGACGTGACCGCCAACACTTTAGCTGGGTCCATGGCTATGGTCCCCTCTGCCACTACGTACCCCAGGAAGGCCACGGTTTTAATATGAAACTCGCATTTTTCAGCCTTTACGTACAGAGAGTTCTCCAGGAGGCCACGAAGGACTAGTCTGAAGTGCTGTCTGTGTTCTTCGAGGGACCGGGAAAACATCAGGATGTCGTCGAGGTAGACGAACACGAACCGGTCCAGCATGTCCCGCAGCACGTTGTTGACTAGTCCTTGAAAGACGGCGGGGGCGTTAGTGAGACCGAAGGGCATTACGAGATATTCGTAATGCCCATTAGGAGTGTTGAAAGCCGTCTTTCATTCGTCCCCCTCCCGGATGCACACGAGATGGTAAGCATTGCGCAGGTGTAACTTAGAGAATACCGTGGCCCCCTGGAGCAGCTCGAAAGCGGTGGACAGAAGGGGCAAAGGGTACCGGTTCTTAACTGTTATATCGTTGAGGCCACGGTAGTCAATGCAGGGCTGGAGCGATCCGTCCTTCTTCCCAACGAAGAAGAACCCCGCACCGGCGGGGGACGAGGAGGGGCGGATGATGCCAGCGGCCAAGGAGTCCGCTATATACTCCTCCATGGCCCGCCTTTCAGGGCCCGAGAGGGAGTAGAGGCGGCCACGCGGAGGAGTGGAACCCGGAACAAGGTCAATGGCGCAGTCGTAGGGGCGGTGAGGGGGTAGGGACGTGGCCTTGGCCTTGTAAAAGACCTCGGTGAGATCGTGGTAGCAGGACGGGACATGAGACAGGTCAGGAGCCGTAACAGGACCGGGACTGAGGACTGGGACAGAAGCTGATTGCAGACAGGACTGATGACACTCGACCCCCCACTCCCCGCTCGCCCCGCTGCAGCAGTCTATGCGGGGATTATGCCGTCAGAGCCATGGCAGGCCGAGGATGATGGGGTGCCCCGGGGAGGGCAACAGGTGAAACCGGACGCGCTCCAAGTGGTTGCCCGAGAGCCGTAATTCCAGGGGTTCGGTGACATGAGACACCGAACCCCTGAACATCCAGAGCGCGGGCTGGCACGGAGGACGGTAGGGCGGTCAGATGCACCCCTGGTGGCGGGCGAAGGCAGCGTCCATGATGTTGGCGTCGGCCCCCGAGTCGATCAGGACAGGCAGGGTAAGGGTTTGGGATGAGAGCCTCAGGGCGGCCCGCAGGAGGGGCTGGTCTGATTTGGAGGCGCAGGTGGTGGCCGAGCTCAACCAAATGCCTCCTACCTCCGGTGAGCTTGGCCTTTTAACGGACAGTCATGGAGAACATGTCCCTTGCCCCCACAATAGAGACACAGACCCCCCAGCAGGCGGTGCTGACGCTCCGCACCCGTGAGGGACGAGCGGCCTAGTTCCATCGGCTCCGGGGATCCAGGCCTCCGGGCAGGGCCCGGAAGAGAGACGCCCCGGCTGGCAGGTCGGGGAACTGTAGGGGCGACGTGGCCCTTCTCGCGGTGGCGAGCCTGCACCCTCCTGTTGATGTGGGTTGTCAGGGCGATGGCGTCGTCCAAAGTTACGGGTGTCTCGTGAGAGACCAGTTCATCTTTGACATAGTCAGCCAGACTGTGTAGAAAGACATCCACCAGGGCCTCGGCATTGGCTGTGATTGGCCAAAGTTCGGAAGTCAATAGAGTAGTCCGCCACGGAACGCCTGCCCTGGCGGATACTGAGGAGATCCTGGGAGGCCTCCGAAGCGGGAGACCCCACCCCAAAAACCTTCCTCAGTTCAGCAGCAAAGCGAGCGAAGCTCGAGCACGCCAGGGTGCGTCGCTGGTACTCCGAGGTACTCCACAGACGTGCTCTCCCCGTCAGAAGATTGATCGTGTAAGCGACCCGAGCGGCCTCGGAGGCGAAGTTCCTGGGCTGGAGGTCGAAAGTCAATTGGCAGTTGGTGATAAAGGCCTCGACCTCCTCGGAGCTGCCTCCGAACTGCCAATGCGGGGCTCCGGGCCGCTGTACGCAAAACGAGACTGACACGAAAAAAAACAGAAAGGAGAACACGGACAGGAGAACCGGGACTGGGAGTCAGAAAACAAAACGCGAACAGGAGACAAAAACGAGACTGAACCGAACAAGGAGACTGGAGCTAGGAAAACAAGGAGACAAACGAGTCAGGGTCAAAACTTTCCGCAGCGGTGAACCTAAGTAAGAAGATGGACTGACAAGGGGGAACTGAAACAGGAGAGTATAAATAGTAGCGCCGTGCAGGTGACCGTAATAATTG
This sequence comes from Setipinna tenuifilis, assembly GCA_030347295.1. Classification (NCBI taxonomy): domain Eukaryota; kingdom Metazoa; phylum Chordata; class Actinopteri; order Clupeiformes; family Engraulidae; genus Setipinna; species Setipinna tenuifilis. Next base: position 34,208,435 of record CM059266.1, on the reverse strand, counting down.
AGTGAGGGTTTAAACAAGGAAGTGCAGGTGATGTGCATTACGTAAAGACACGGACAAAGGAAACGCAGGTGATGAGGATAATAGAGTGAGTGTGGAGAAACAAGGAAACAAGTGCGTGATTGGATTTAATAATAAGGACCGTGTCGGGGAAGGCGGTGGAAAGCGTGAATATAGCGTGATCAAAAACAAGGCTCAGACAGAGAATCGTGACACATGTAGGACAGTCAAATGTTATGGTATAACACCATGAAGTTGCTTTTCAAAGATGTCTGTGTCATCACATCGACCAAGGTTGTGATAATTTTGCGTGCCTATTCCAAACGTGCACAACGTTATTCCGGATGCCACTGTGCATCTCTAGCTAGTCGCTCCTGTCATTGCTGAGGCTTCTCCTCGTTTCTTAGACGGTCATGCCATTGACAATCATGCATTTGGCGTGCTGCTCGCACCTCAGGTGATTCATTTTCACGGAACCTTGCCTGCCGCACAGCATTTCTCTCCAGCCAAGAGCTCCGTGCATTGTCAGCCTCAGCTTCACGACACCTTGCAGGGCGTGCAACCTCTTTCGCCAGCTGAGAGGTTTGTGCATCGCCTGACTCAGCTTCACACCGGCTGGCCTGCCGTGCAGCATTATTTGCACAGCAAGTGTCTCTGGCTTCAGCAGACTTAGTAGCACATGAATATGACACATTGCTGCACGTTTTCTCTCCCTCTTGAGTACTGAGTACTTCTAGGCATGCCAGCTACAGGTGTTCACTCTAGATGAATAGGTCATTGTAATAACACAGCAGCGATAACTTCAGAAACTGTTAGGATGGCTATGATGGTAAGCCTATCTCTTGTGACGGTCTGTGGCATACATACATTTGCACTGAGTGACTTGTGAGATTTTCATTAGACACTGTTTTGCGATGTGGGATAACCGGAATTAAGATGTGAGAAGTTCGTCTCCTCTACGTATATGCGCTGTAGGCCTATGTGTGCAGTGCTGAAGTTTGCTGTTGCGTATCTTAACTGCGTAGCGTCCTTGCTGTGGGCAAATGTTCACTCGTGTTCATCTCCTCTACATGTTGTCTATATGCACTGTAGGCCTAGGTGTGCAGTGCTGTAGTTTCTGTTGCATATCTTACCTGCGTAGCGTCCTTGCTGTGGGCAAATGTTCACTCGTGTTCGTCTCCTCTACATGTTGTCTATATGCACTGTAGGCCTAGGTGTGCAGTGCTGTAGTTTCTGTTGCATATCTTACCTGCGTAGCAGCCTTGCTGTGGGCAAATGTTGAGTCGCGTTATATCCAACATTGTAGCCTGGCGTTACTGAGCATTGTAGAGTCCTACCAGCCTGGTGTTGTCATTGCTATGGTCAGAGCAGTGTTCAAGACAAAAGGGAATATGGCTGGCTTGTTTGACCGATATCTCTGGCATTTTTTGCCCGAATAACATGAAACTTGGCACTGCACACACCCGTACCATTAGGGCGACACTCTCCAAATGTGAGAGCTGGCGGATGAGCGGTTTGAGAGTTATGCGTGAAACACACAGATAGACGTTACTTGCATTAATAGATAGATAATGATCTCACACGGCCAACATGGACTTCCCAACTTGGGATGCAGATTCGTCTGATTAACTAACGTACAAAATACTATTTTTATTATTTATTTCCAGAGAGAAGTTTTCCAAGTCTCCACTATAATCATCTAGCAACTGTTTTTTTCTACACCAAAGCCCGCCTGAATTAATTCATCCTGATTTTTTTTTAAATTAATGGAGGTAATAAAAATTAATGCAAACAAAGGAAAATGGCTGAAACATCGGTAGACGTTAGTATGGTGGAAATATCTTTTCACCATATTTAGACTATGGTGGGCAGCGACAGTCTCGTCAATGTAGGCTATAAAACACTGGTGTGTGTGTGTGTGTGTCTGTGTGAAGAGAATAAGAGGGAGTTAGTTGAGTGAAGTTCAATGAATAGAATGATAGTTACATTTTAAACAAAACAAAAACAAAAAACACAATTTGTGGCAGAGGGTGTTGAATGTGTGGCAGCCCTCCACACATTCACTGCGTGCACATGGTAGGATCGGTTTGGATTGGGATTGATTTTGGTGTTGCTACCCACTGGGTGGTCTGTCCCAAAATCCAAGTGCACATGCAGTTCGTCTAATCGGATAATGGTCAGAGACCTGGCCCTTTCCGCTACGCTAGGTGGGTGGCGCTGTAGTCAACTTCTATTGATCAAAAAACCAACTGAACCAACTGAACTGACCTACCAACTAACACAAAGGGGGAACATTTATGCTGGCTGATCAGGCCACATACAGACACAGGGTGACAAGGACTAATTACTAACACAAAATAACAAGACATAAACAAGGGAGGCAGTGCAAAATAAACAACTAATAAATTAACTAGTAAATAATATTTCCAAAACATAATAATCATTAATCTTCACAAATACTAAAAATGAATAATGAAAATAATTCTTGTTCACGAACTTCCGCTCCCCCCCTTGGCGTCAACCGGGAGATGGACATGTCCACCGGACTCTTAAGGTGACACAGTGCGTCCCAGCACCCCTTTACCATCATGGACCCGGAAACCAGGAAGTAAGCTGCACGTCCACCGTTCTCCTGCCTCCTCCACAGTAAACTTAAACAACTCAAACAAATAAAAGCTTTAGATAACGTTAACATAAGAAATAGTGTGCACCCAACTATAACCTATAAACGCTAACCAAAGAAATAAATGTTTAACTCAATAAAACGTATCCTGTGTTTCTTTGTTCAGTCAGTAATGTGTTTATGCTGTAGCGTGTATGGTCAATGTCTTACGTAGCTGAAACGGAAATAAAGTAATGTGCAATGACTGTATAGTTAGTGTGTGTAGATTTAGTTAAGAATGTGCCTACCAACTAATAAATAAACTGAAATATAAATGCTAACAGTGAAGGAACGGGAGTGTGTGCAGCGTGCATGTAGCTCTACCACCTGGTTCCATGTGCGGCTACGTAGCCAACCGTCACAGAACGTCTGTTCCACGCATAACTGTCGAACCACTCATTTGCTTGATCTCAAATTTAAAGGTCAACTTCTATCGTTATTTTTATTCATATTGCTGTGTCGCCACGATGGCTGAATGCATTGTGCGTCATTTCTGTGAACAACTAGATGTACCGTATAGCGGTACATGGTATGACCGCCGCAGTGTATTGAAGGGTGGGAACTGCAGGTATGATGAGTTTGTGGTAGGTCAGTGTTGTGAGGTGAGAGTTTGTGTGGAAATGATGCATTGATGTGGGTTTTGAATGAATTACATTCTGTGTGTTTGTGTATATTTTGTGTAGTTCCCACTTTCTTGGTCCAAGATATTGGCAAAGAAAAATCACAATTTTTGCATTTAACTATATCATTAGATGGTGCTATGCTTCAAGTGAGTGTTTAAGGGATGGGTCGATACGCCTCTTTAACACCGGCATACTAACACAAAATCATTGTCTTGGTCAAAATTTTTGATGAGTTATTTAACAAAAAGGTTTGTACACCTAGCTTTGATGGGAAACATCGCACCCTGTGACGAAATGTCACAAAATTTGGTGCACATGAAAACAAAGCTGTTCAAAGTTGTCATGTCAACTTTGAGCAAATATGAGCAATTAGAAGCCGAGATATGGACTTTTGAAGAATTTTAAGCTATGTTTTGAATTTTGATTGACATGTAACTTTGAAACAGTCCATCTCAAGATAAATCCTTTGATAACTTTTTGTCAGCATTGTCTGCAGATGACATGTACCAAATTTGGTGAGATTCACATGAACGGCCTATGACGAGTTCGTTTGGTTTCACTTTCACAATGTTAAAATTTCACGGAAATTTTTTTTGTTGGAAGTGGGCGTCGACCAGTGTTTTCAATGCGGGACGGTCAATAGATTTCACGACAAAAAAGAACTGCTTGTAAACCTTACCGTTCTCTAGATAATAGGCAAAACGACATTTTGTACAATTACAGCGCCCCCTATGGGCCAAATTTTATGCCATGTGCTGTGCTTTTAGAGGTCTTTGTGCTGATCCCACTTTATCAGTCCAAGATATTGGCAATACAAAATCCCATATTTTGCATTTACCCCTATCACTATGTGGCGCTATGCTTCAAGTGACAGTTTATGGGCTGGGGCAATGCATCTTTGTAACCCCGACATACTACCACAAAATCACTGTCTTGGGAAAAAATGTTGATGAGGTTTTTTTAAAAAACTGTTTTTGGACACCTAGCTTCGACAAAAAACATTGTTCCCTTTGACAAAATGTCAAAAAAATTGATGAGCATGATCAGAAAGCTGTTTAGAGTTGGCATGTCAATTTTTACCACATTAGAGCAATTAGAAGCCAAAATATAGGCTTTTGAAGAATTTTAAGCTATGTTTCAAATTTTCATTGACATATAACTTTTAAACGGTTTATCTCAAGATAAATCCTTTGATAACTTTTTGTCACCAATGTGTGTAGATGACATGTACCAAATTTGGTGAGATTCACATGAACGGCCTATATTGTTTTAGCAATGTTAAAATTTCACGGAAATTGTTTTTGTTGGAAGTGGGCGTCGACCAGTGTTTTCAATGCGGGAGGGTCAATAGATTTCACAACAAAAAAGAACTGCTTGTAAACCTTACCGTTCCGTAGATAATAGGCAAAACGACATTTTGTACAATTACAGCACCCCCTATGGGCCAAATTTTATGGCATGTGCTGTGCTTTTAGAGGTCTTCGTGCTGATCGTGCGTGACATATTTTGTGCAGTTCCCACCTTCTCAGTCCAAGATATTGCCAATATAAAATCCCATTTTTTGCATTTACCCATATCACTAGGTGGCGCTATACTTTAAGTGAGTGTTTATGGGCAGGGTTGATACGCCCCTGTAACACCGACATATCACAAAAAAATCATGTTGTTCGGTGAAACGTTCATTGAGTTATTCAGCAAAAACTTTTTGGCGTCTCCCCCTCTTTGATGGACACTGGCACAGGGGGGGGGGGGTGGCCCTACATGCCTACAAAGATTCATGTCCCCCAGAGTTCCAGTGTCATGGCAATCGTTGACGAAAAATCGGTGAAAAATAAATAAATTAATTAATTAATTTAAAAAAAAAAGGGAAAAAAGTCTCGGCAACACTATAATGACCGCTTTCGCTAGCTTCGCTAGCGGCGGTCATAATAATGGACATAACACAAGTAAACATTTGCCCACAACAAAGCTGCTATGCATGTAAGATACGCAACAGCAAACTACAGCACTGCACACATATGCCTACAGTGCATACAGACGACACGTAGAGGAGACTTTTCACCTCTCATTCCAGTTATCCCACATTGCAAAACAGTGGCTAAAGAAAATCTTACAAGTCAGACAGTTCAAATGTATTTACATGGCCTCCTATGTAAATACATAGGCCACGCTCAACCCGGCCCAGGTCGAAAATTACCGACCGGTCTCACTGCTTCCCTTCTTCTCAAAAACCATTGAGAGGGCGGTTGCTAAACAACTCACTAGCTTCCTCAACCATAACCACCTACTCGACCCAAAACAGTCTGGCTTCAGGAGCGGCCACTCCACTGAGACGGCTCTATTATCTGTCACGGAAGCCCTCAAAACAGCCAGATCACGTGGTCAGTCATCTGTGCTCATCCTTCTGGACCTATCGGCTGCCATTGATACAGTCAATGACGACATTCTGCTATTCACACTCGCCAACATGGGCATTGCAGGCACTGCCCTCTCCTGGCTCAAATCTTACCTCACTGGGCGCTCCTTTAAGGTGGCCTGGCAAGGACGTCTGTCATCGACTCACACCCTCTCCACAGGGGTTCCCCAGGGGTCAGTTCTGGGCCCCCTTCTGTTTGCTATCTACACCCCCCTCCTCATGTTATCCGCTCACACAGCTTCTCTTACCACTGCTATGCCAACGACACACAGCTGTACCTGTCGTTCCAACCAGACGACACCAGGGTCTCCACACGCATCTCCGCCTGTCTCTCGGACCTATCCTCCTGGATGAGAGATCACCATCTCCAGCTTAATCTGTCTAAAACCGTACTCCTGGTCATCCCTGCCCATGAGTCAATCTGCCACGACATCACCTTGAATATTGGCGATGTCACTGTTGCCCCGAACAATGTGGCTAGGAACCTAGGTGTCATATTAGACAACCGTCTGTCTCCGATCACATTTCTTCCGTAGCGAGATCATGTCACTATGCTTTATACAATATTAGAAAAATCAGACCGTACCTGACCCAATATGCCGCTCAATTGCTAATACAGGTGTCAATCACCTCGCGGCTCGATTACTGTAACTCTCTCCTAGTTGGTCTACCTGCCTGTGCGATCAAATCATTGCAAATGGTCCAGAACGCTGCAGCGCGACTGGTTTTCAACCAACCCAAAAGGACACATGTTACCCCACTCTTCAGAGACCTTCACTGGCTGCCAGTAGCTGCCAGAATTAAACATAAGGCTCTGACACTAGCCTACAAAGTAATTTCAGGTTCCGTCCCCGCCTACCTCAATGTCTTACTACAGGCTCACGTCCCGTCCAGGGCGCTGCGTTCTGCTCACACGAATCGTTTATCGGTACCCTCGGCTCTCACAAAGCGAGGTCACTCTAAACTCTTCTCCGTGGTTGTCCCCAAATGGTGGAATGACGTACCAGTTGCGACAAGAACAGCAACATCCCTCCCTATCTTTAAAAAGCTTGTAAAAACCCTTCTCTTCCGAGATTGCTTCCCTCCCTAACAAAACTAACATAACTAACAAACACTAATCCAACTCTCTCTCTCTCTGTCCCTATGCAGAAGTACATATGTCTGTTGTGTCCCTACTTTGTGTCCTTTTACACCTCTGTTGCTTATGTCCTCCTTTCTGTAAGTCGCTTTGGATAAAAGCGTCTTCCAAATGCAATGTAATGTAATGCCTCCTCCTTTCATCTGATATTATTACCCACTTAAACAATAAGGTGGTCTAAACAAAAATGTAATACTCTGGCACATCTTCTATGGGCTCTGCTCTATTCCTACTAAATAAAGACAAACAATCTGACGGCATACAAAGATGGTGTTCGAGGAATTTTACGCGTTCACGTACATGTTGTGCATTCTGCTGTGTTTGGAAGTCCGTATGAAGGAACAAACGTTGATACATGCACAGTACATGAATCCGATCCGATCCCGTGCACAAGGCGGCACCAAGTGGTTTAACATCGGCTTAAGCCTGGGGTTCCAAGTGGTTTCGTGAAACCAATCCTTATACAGTCTTTATCCCGTGCACATGAAGTCAATACAATCCCAAACGGTTTCAACTCGTCCATGTGCACACAGTGAAAACCTCCACATATGCTAGTCCTCCTGCTTCAACACATAACTGCTGTTTGGAGACAAACTCATGTCCTTGTTCTGACTTGTTTTAGAGTGCCAACATTTCTAGACTTTAACTGCCACGTAATGGCTCATTTAAACATACTGTATGTCTGTCACTACCTTGCTTGTGGATGGGCCCCCTGTGCTTCACTTAGTTAATAAATGCAATGACTTTGCTTTTTTAAAGCAAAAATTGATTAAATAAAACTGAATATAGCTTCTCAATTCCAAATAGCTCAGAACCATCGGCTGCAGTAAGAGGGCATCTCAGCTTAACCGTTTGAGGAGTGAATTATTTTTCCCTGTTCTTCTAGAATTCTACATAAACATTCTTTAGCTGTTATAGAACTCCAGGTAAAATCCCTTACATCATAGTGGGAACTCTCAATTTTGCAAATGTTCTAATCACACGTGTGGGCGCACTTCTCAAAGGTTTAATGACAATATTAAGCTTAATTACCTCCGCCAAGGAGGTTATGTTTTCGATGGCGTTGATTTGTTTGTCTGTTTGTTTGTGAACAACATAACTCGAAAAGTTATGGATGGATTTTGATGAAATTTTCAGGATAGGTCAGAAGTGGCCTAACTTAGAACTGATTTGTTTTTGGTGGTGATCCGGCTAACCATCTGGATCCAGGAATTTTTTATTCAGTGAAGTTACCAGTGTAGCATGGAATCTACAGAGACTTTTATTTTGAAAGGAGGGAATATAGGTTGGTACGGAAATGAGGCTCCTGTTGCGGGTCAAGGAGTTGTTGAGTTTTTGGTTAGAGGGTTCAGTGAAAGAGAGGAGAGTTAGAGCGGTAGTGGTGAGCAGCCCAGTAGGTCATGTTGCCAGTGGAAATTAGATAAAGTACTTTCCTGCACCGAAGAGCCAACCAAGTTCGTGTGAGCATGAGTGAACGAACCCACTAGTTAACTATTACACCAGTAATAAAATGTTTTAACATGATTATGTCTTTTAATGTCTTAAGGTGAGAATGACAATAAGGTGGAGACTTAAGCTGCCTTGGCGGAGGTCTGCGCTCTCTGAGTGCTTTTCTAGTTTACTATGAAACTCTCAAAAAAACTGTTCAAAATCTCAGTTCATTCACTGGACATTTTGCCAACAAATGTTTTCAAATCTGTTCTTCACTTAACATCAGCTGATGTACTTCAGATCATAAATACATCACTACAGACTGGCATACTTCCTTCCTCTTTGAAAAATGCAGTACAGAATACACTGACTCTACAAAATTTAGTGAGTACACAAACACACACACATACACACACCCCTATACCAACAAACACACTTTCGCAGGCAGTGGTGTACAGTATTAGTGACAAAACCCAATTGCATGTGTATTAGTGTGGACTGGGAGACTTATGGTGGTTTACAGCAGCACATATAGACCTGTCCCCGTTTCATCCCTGGAAGAGCAGACCCAGCAAAGATAGCTGTTAGAGGATAGGACTGCATCCCTGCCTGGCTGGTTTTGTATAGTTCAGGCAAGTGTCACCCAACAGAATATGATGTAAAAGAGACAACTTTTTTTGTATGCTAAACCTTAGCAGCTAAGGTGTCGCAGACCTTGTTGCATATATCAAAACATTTAAAACAGCGCATATGTTGTCAACTACTCTGACTGGATAGCAGCTTCAAAGTTCTGGGGTGTGTTTCTCGAATGCAAAGTTGCTAAAGTCACTACCATTGTTGGTATTTCCAAAGTACCACCCCAGAGGCTACCTTGCGTTTCTCGAAGACTACTATGGTAGTGGGAAACTTTGGTAGAAGAGCACCTCTTACGCGTTTCTTGAAACCTTAGTAGCAGAGATGCTTCGAAAACTTTTAAGTTAAGTTATATAGTTCCTACTACAGCTTTTAACCCGAAGTACGAGCATCATTTAGAAGGTTGACCCCACCTACCACAAAATCTGCAGTCGATCTTTGACTGTCAAGTTCAAATAATCCTGCAGTACAAATATAGTGAAATTTAATCAGTTTGTTACAGCTCTTAGAATGTTTAAATAGCCAATTCATGTTCTTATTTGTCTTGTTAAAACCGTAAGACTTAATGATGTAATGGGTTGAACAGCAGTAATATAGTCACCTCTACAAACTGATGAGCTTCGGTGAGTTTGGACTGTAGGTTTATAAGATATTTGCAATAGAAGTTGGCCTTCAGTTGGAACTTTTGTCGTTGTCGACAGCATATGCGTTTGGTAGGAAACTGATATGAGCTAAACAGGCAAATAGATGTGATTGACAGTGGCACAATGTTACGTCCTCCTGCACCCTAGGTGTCGCCATTTCTCTTTGTGGTTGTTTTGGGCTGCGCTAATTGTGTTTCAGGTGTGGCTTGTAATCGGGGATGGACTTCATTCCATAAAAACCTGCGTGGTGGCCTGTACTCTCTCTCTCTCTCCTGGGTTTGGGTCCTCCACGCCAGCCTGCCTGTTCCTTCTTTTGTTGTATTGTTTTGTTTCCCCTGTTTTCGTTACCCCTTTCCCCTTTGATTCGTTTTGTTTTGAGTTGAAATATTATTTGTCAATAAATTACCCCTAGACTTCACGAGCTCTATGACTTCGTGTCATTTCATGTTGCACCTGGTCATCCAGTTTGTAACATTTGGGGGCTCGTTCCTTGTTTGATCCCTTAGTGAGTAGGAGGATTTAGGCTTTGGCTCTGCGACAGGTGAGTACTGGCTGTTGTATGTGTGTTTGCGTTGCACTGTGATCAGGTAGCCGCAGGGTGGGCACAGAGTCCGCCACTTTATTATTTTAGTTTATTGTGTTTGCTGGTAGCCTTTAGTCGGCCCGCTTCGGAGATCTGCAGCAGACGGCATCGTTGTTTGCTGCTGGTCTGACGAGTTCAGCGGTTAAATGCGCCTTTTAGAGGAACCACTGAAGACTAGCGATAGGCTCAGTTTAGATCTTGTGGTAGGTATTTGAGGGGTTGAGGGGTTGCGGTGCAGCGTGACTCACATATGTCTCCAGTGCTCAGGTGTGTCGCTTTAGTGTTTCATGCATTGTGTTTACGGTGCTACAGGCTGATCTCTCGTTTAAGATTAGACTTTAGTGAGCTGCTGTGATTTGTCGGGCTGTTGCCCAGTGTGTCTAATCTTAGGTCTGCCTGTTAAGTTTGCTGGCGTGGTGTTGGACACCCTTTTTTGAGAGAGCTGTGGTCAATTTTTTGTGGGGAATTTTTGTGGCCACATTTGTTTTGCGGATTCTTTTCGTGCTGTTGCAGCCAGCTCGATTTAAGAGTTTTGAGTATATTTTGTTTTGTTTGTTTAAACCATGACGTCGGCAGCTTTTGCCGATGATCCGACGGAGGATGCGTTCCATAGTTTGACTAAAGATCAATTGATAGAAGTTGCGCGGCTTTTTGATGTGGAGTTAAGTGCCACCTTCTGAGAAGCGTTTAAAAACTACAGTCAAAGCAGTCGTGCATCCTGCTTTAATAGAGAAAGATGTATTACCACCCGTTGATCTTAAGGAAACGATCTGTCTTAAAGAGCTCTCCGTAAAGGAGAAGGAATTGGATAATCAGCGGGAGGAGCTGAAATTAAAAGTTACCCAGAGTCAGCTTGAGCAGGAGGCTCGGTTAGGAGATGTTGACTTTGCGTCATCGTTTGATGTTGCTAAACATATTAAGCTCGTCCCTCCTTTTGTGGAAAAGGACGTGGAAAAGTTTTTTCCGCATTTTGAAAAAATAGCTGTAACCCTTCGTTGGCCTAGAGAGGTGTGGCCCCTCTTAGTACAGTCAGTTTTGACTGGTCATGCCCAAGAGATTTTTGTGTCGCTTCCGCATGAACAGAGTTCATCCTATGATGAAGTAAAATCGTCAATCTTGCGAGGTTACCAGTTAGTGCCTGAAGCATATAAGCAGCGTTTCCGGCGATGTAAAAAGTTGGAGCTCCAGACCTATGTTGAGTTCGCTCGTGAGAAAGAGGTGCTGTTTGACCGCTGGTGTTCCGCTAGTGAGGTTCACAGCCGAGTGCAACTGCGCGAGTTATTACTATTAGAAGAATTTAAGAACTGTCTTCCTGCCCCAGTTGCGACCTATCTTAACGAGCGCCAGGTAAACACACTACATCAAGCTGCTGTCCTCGCAGATGAATTTGTCATGACTCATCACTTGTCTCACACGTCATTTAGAGATAAAAGGTATGAACCGTCATCGTCTGTTCATAGTGATAAATCTTTCACTTCTCGGAAAAGTGACCATGTCTGTCATTACTGTAAGCGACCGGGCCACTTGGTGGCCGACTGTGTAGCTTTGAAAAAGAAGCATGAAAAGCAAGATCTTAAGCCTGTTGGGTTAATTAAAACTTTTCCAACGCCATCTGTTCCAATAGTTATGGATTCTAAGACTGGGTATGAACCTTTTCTGAGCGATGGCTTTGTGTCTCTGTCTGGTGATAACCGTAGTGTTCCCGTACGTATTCTGCGTGGCACAGGGGCTGCATTGTCATTTCTTTTAGGGGGGTCTTACCTTTGTCTGGTGAATCAGAGACTGGCACCAGTGTCCTTGTTCGTGGCTTTGAGATGGGGTCAGTTACCGTCCCTCTCCATCGGATTGACTTATAGGGCCCTATTTTGCCGCGGCGCATTGTGCATTCGCGACATGCGCATGCTGTCATTGCTATTCTGTGCCAGCGCAACGTTCATTTTTTCAGGCAAAAAATCACGTTGTCTAGATAGCAGATGACATTGCGCCGTGACGGGCGGCTCAGCGAAAAGAAGAGGTGTGGTCTGGCGCAAAGCGCACCAGATGCTATTATGAGGACGTAGAAACCATTTGCGCTTCTGATTAATAAAAAGGTGCTTTTTCGTCACTGGCGCATTGTTGAAAAGCTATTTTAGAGGCGCACAACGCTTTGAACCCCGATGTACCTGCGCCAGAGAGGCGAGCTGAACTGGCAGAAAAATTGCAACATGTATAGCCTGTATAGCTATGTATTTGTATGTTTTAGTAAGCAAACATGCACAAATAATGAGAATATAGCAATGTTGTACAGTTTATAGCAATGTTCTGCAGTTTATTTACCATTTCTTTTGTCGTTTTAAATAAACAGCGATTGCAATGTTCTGCAGTTTATTTACAATTTCTTTTGTCGTTTTAAATAAACAGCGTGGCAAGTTGTAAGAAATTATATGGACAAATCATCAAAAAGAAAACTAGTGGACTAATGGTTTGATGGACCTATACCTTCCGTTTATTTTTGATGTTTCCTTTGAGTTTAAGGCTTTGTTTCCCGTCTTCTAACGTTGTTGTACCGCTTTCGGCGCACAGCGCGTTGAACCCCGATGTACCTGCTGCTGCCCCAGAGAGGCGAGCTGAACTGGCAGAAAAGTTGCAACGTGTATAGCCTGTATAGCCATGTATTTTTATGTTTTAATAAGCAAACAGGCACAAATAATAAGAGTGTAGCAATGGTTTGCAGTTTATAGCAATGTTCTGCAGTTTCTTTTGTCTTTTAAATAAACAGCGATTGCAATGCTCTGCAGTTATTTAATAAACAGCGTGGCAAGTTGTAAGAAATGAAATGGACTAATCATCAAAAAGAAAACTAGTGGACTAATGGTTTGATGGACCTCCACCTTTTATTTTTGATGTTTCCTTTGAGTTTAAAGCTTTTGTTTCACGTCTTCTAACGTTGTTGTACCGCTTTGGGCACTGTTCGAAAGTTCTCTTCTTGCCAAAGGAGGACACAATTATTGAAGATATTTCCCATACTTCTATGAGGTTTGGGGGGATTCTTTCCATCCCCGAATATTAACTACTCATGCGCTTTTACTTCACGCACGAGCAGATCGGTCTCCTCCACCGAAAAGCTCCTCCCGTCCGGGTAAATCCGCCATCGTAATAGCAACAGGCTATGGACAATGCGCCCGCTGGCTCTTAAAGGGAATGAGAGTATAAATTCTCATTGGTTAATTGTATGTTACGCCCAAAACACACCCATGACTAATGAAGTAACTTAACCCAACCCTTTTGAACGATGCGCCTGGCGCAATGCTCGCTTTTTCCGCCGTGAAAATACCAAATTGTGTCGGGAACGCCCCCAAAGCAACTTGCGCGACAGACTTTAGACAATGCGCTTATGATCGCGAAAATAGAGCCCAAAGTCCGACTTGTTCACTGGTAGTGTTGCTGTTGGGGTGCGTAGCTCTTTACCAATTCCCGGTGTAACTTTTATCTTAGGTAATGACATCGCGTTTGGTAATGTGTGGGCCAAAGACGACTCTAATGTGCTCCCTCATGTCTCTGCTCCTGACTCGTCTATAGTCCATGACTGTGTACAGTTTTCCGTGTTCTCAAGCAGTTGTGCATACAACACAATGTTTGCAGCGCATTTCATCCTGAGAGTCAGGGAGCGCTGGAACGTTACCATAAATCGTTGAAGAGCATGTTGTGCAAGTACTGCTTGGAGACTGGGAAAGATTGGGCTGATGCGGTTCCCTGGCTGTTATTTGCTTGCCGTGAAGTTACACAGGAGTCATTGGGGTTTAGCCCGGCCGATCTCGTGTTTGCACATTCTCCTCGAGGTCCGTTGGCCGTGTTGAAAGATCAGTGTTTCAGTGATGCACCTCCTAACAATATTCTGTCCCATGTAACTGATTTTCGTACTCGTTTGCATGCTGCTTGTAAACTTGCACGTGAGCACCTTCAACAAACCCAGTGTAAAATGAAAGCGTAGTATGATCGTAAGGCTGTTGATCGCGAGTTTGCAGTGGGCGATAAAGTCTTAGTTCTGCTTCCTGTTCCTGGATCTGCTTTGCAGGCTTGCTTTAGTGGCCCATAAGTAGTGGTGAACAAAGTGTCAGATCGGGATTATATGATTGCTACTCCAGACAGGCGACAGCAAACACGCCTGTGCCATATAAACATGCTGAAGCCTTTCTTTGAGCGTGGCTCTCCCTCTTTGTGTCCCGTCTCGACCCCGGCACAGCCAGTGGTTGGCTCGTCGCTGTCCACTGCAGGTGTGGTGCTGATTTCTGCTGTGGGGGAGGGTGGCGAAGTGGAGGACAGTCCTTGTTCTTCTGTAGTGAGTGGGCGTCTAAACAACACAGAAATGCTCTCTGTTCTCTCTGATCATCTTCCACACCTTACTGAGAGTCAAAGAGCTGACATCTTGGACATTATCCATCAGTTCCCAGAGTTGTTCAGAGACGTCCCGATGCAGACACATGTCGTTGAACACAACATTGATGTTGGTACTGCCCCTCCTATTAAACAACACCCTTACCATGTTAATCCGGTGAAACGGGCTATCGTAAAGAAGGAGGTCGAATACATGCTTGCTAATGGAATAGCTGAGCACAGCATGAGTTCGTGGAGTTCACCATGTCTTTTGGTAGCGAAGCCTGACAACACATTTAGATTTTGCACTGATTACCGGTGTGTCAATGCAGTTACTAAACCTGACTGTTACCCACTTCATAGGTTGGATGACTGCATTGACCGGGTGGGGTCAGCTGTGTTTGTTAGCAAGTTTGACTTGGTTAAGGGCTATTGGCAAATCCCATTAACCACCAAGGCCAAGGAGATTTCTGCCTTTGTAACGCCAGATCATTTTCTGTCATACCGCGTAATGGCTTTTGGCATGCGTAATGCTCCCGCTAGCTTCCAACGGCTAATAAATAATGTGATTTTGGGTATGTCTGATTGTGAAGCATATTTAGATGACCTAGTGATTAATAGTTCTGACTGGCCAAGCCACCTTGCCCAAATTTATGAACTTTTCCAACATCTGTCTTCTGCTAGACTTACGATCAATCTGGCCAAGTGTGAGTTTGGGAAGGCGACTGTCACATATCTGGGCCGTGTGGTGGAAGGGGGTAAGGTGCGTCCACTGGATGCAAAAATCTCAGCTATCTGTGATTTTCCTGCCCCTGCTGATCGCCGTGAGCTTCGCAGGTTCCTTGGTATGGCTGGCTATTACTGTGGGTTTTGCAGGAACTTTTCCACGGTGGTGGCACCATTGACTGATTTGCTTAGTCCAAAAGTCCCTTACAAGAGGTCGGAGCAATGTAGCAAGGCTTTTGAGAATGTGAAATCGTTGTTGGTGGCTGCTCCAGTATGGTCTGCTCCAGATTTTTCTAAGCCCTTTTCTGTTCCTGTTGACGCCTGTGACTATGGTGCTGGTGCTGTCCTACTGCAGCTTGGTAATGAGGTCCAACATCCCATTTGCTATTTTTCAAAAAAATGTACCAGCAACGGTTTTACTCAACGATCGAGAAGGAGGCATTAACCCTTGTCCTCACTGTCCAACAATTTGAGGTTTATCTGGGGGGCTCACAGCAGGTGGTTGTGTACAGTGACCATGACCCGTTGAAGTTCCTCTGGCGCATGAGAAATGCAAACCAACGCCTCATGCGATGGAGCTTGATTTTACAGCCATTTAATTTGGAGATCAAACACATTCGAGGCACTGACAACGTCGTCGCTGATGCATTGTCTAGAGTGCCATAGTCATTGCTCTTGTGTCTACGGTTAGGAATAACCATATGTCATGGTTTTCTATTTTCTTTTCTCTTTTCTTTTCTCTTTGTGTGTATGTATGCACAATCATGTGCAGTTGTATGCCTGTGTGGGTGCAGGTTGTGTGCTTGTGTGCCTGTGGGTTTTCTTCTGCTGCAAGCATGAATGTTGTGCGTGCGTGCATAGATGTGTCTTCATATTTTGTTAAATATTTTGTATTTTCTAAGTTGTGATGTGCTGCACGCATTCGTAACAGTGGGTGTTGTGCAAGCCTTTTTTGTTGCATCCATTTTTAGTTTATGGAGACTGCGTCACCATCTTGGTGGTGGTGGGAGGTGTTACGTCCTCCTGCACCCTAGGTGTCGCCATTTCTCTTTGTGGTTGTTTTGGGCTGCGCTAATTGTGTTTCAGATGCGGCTTGTAATCGGGGATGGACTTCATTCCATAAAAACCTGCGTGGTGGCCTGTACTCTCTCTCTCTCCTCCTGGGTTTGGGTCCTCCACGCCAGCCTGCCTGTTCCTACTTTTGTTGTATTGTCCCCAAAAGGGAAATGGCACCTCTCACCTTGTGACCTACAGAATTCCTTGCATTCCTTAAAAACACTCATGAAGTGCATTTTAATACACTGGGACTCCTCTTCCCATTTTGAGACATTGTGTATATGTAGTAGGTTTTACATATTAACAATATGCAATAGCATTGCCGAATGTGTTAACAATCTGACTGCTGATTTAGAAACAAGCACTCAAATATACTGTGTTAATGTGTGTTCACCAATGAATTCCAGACAATAAATACCATGCACTAAAATTAAGGGCCTCCTGCTGGACCAATAATTTGAGCAGTATGACTTGTTGCAGTTAAGCTGTGTTTTGTGCTAAGTATTTTAAGCATGTAAACATTGTGATAGCTTTTGTATGAGATCCTTAAACTATCATGTCTCAGACTGATGGCAATATATTGATGAGATGCAGGTAGTAGATTGATTATATTCAAGCAATGAATTGATGAGTTTCATGGCCATCTTGAACCGATGCTTCCAAAGCCTTCCTAACCCTAACGCTAACTCCTAACCCTAACCCTAACTCACACTAAACTGAACTAAAAGAGGGCTAACCCTAACCCTAGAACTAAAATCAGCTTTAACATAGCTGACAATTGCCACAGGTCTTTCTGATGATCAGTTGGAATGAGACATACATGTGACATACATGTGCCCTCCTGATGTTCAGAGCAGGAAGTTCAGATGGAGCATGACATGCCATATTTCAGTGTACTTCTTTTTTCCTTCCTTCCACAGATAGTGTGTACAGAAAGTGCCTGGACAATGGGACATGGGCATTGAAAGGAAACTATTCGCAATGTCGCGCCATACTCAACACACAGGTGAGTCACATATACCCACACTGTCAAGTATTGGTTCTGAAACACACATGCTGACACACACCACACTCATCTTCCCAGTCAGTAAAACCAACCAAAAGAACAAATAACACACAGGGCATTTTAAATGTAAAGGTAATGCAAAGAACAGACACACAAATACAGCTTCCTCAGCTCATTTCAAAATACAAATAAGGTACAAGTACAAACACACATGCACACACACACATAGACACACAGGTCAGTCAACACAAAAAGAAAGGCCATACCAAGCAAACAGGCCTCTAAAACACACATCAAAACACAAACAGCACACAGGTAACTCAAACACACCAGCATGACCACCACTATAATGCCTACACACAGAGAGCGGGTAAAAGCTGTTTGGCCCAGACAGCTGGCTCTCTAACACTCCCGGTGAGTTTAATCTGATAGCACCTGATCTGATCTGACCTGATCCATTACAGCCTAAAACAGGAATAATACCTTATCCTTGTCAGGCAAGTACATTTCCCCTTACCCCCCACACATGCAGGCACACACACACACACACACACAAACATGTACAGATGTATGTTGTCACTCATCTGCTGAAGAGAAAGCACTAAATAATCACTGGGTGCTGCTACAGAGACAATAATAGTGAGGATCTGTGTGTGTGCTTACATACACGTGTTTCTGTGCCACTATTTTGCTACCATCTTCTATGCTATAATCTAGCCTTTCTGTCAGTATATTAGGTCTGCATTAGGCTTGTATTTAGTCAAGCCTGTAATTTCCCGATAATCCTTTCAATGTGAGGTATCCAAGCACTCAATAGCCACTGTCACACTATCGGGCCAGGTCAGGCCAAGGCCATTTCCGGGCTAGTTGGTGTTAATGGCTCGGGGCTACTAGCCTCTACTGGTGGGTGCAGACTAGGGCTGTCAAAATTGCTCAAATATTGTTCAAATATTCATGATAAATAAAATGCATATATTCAAACTATTTGAACATCTGGTTGCGCATTTTGTCAATGATGCGCATTACGTCAATAACAGGACAAATGAATACAAAGAGCTGCTGTACAAAGAGGTGCTTCTCCTGATAAGTGTTCCAGGGATAGAGATACGGTACCTCAGTTTTATTGCTTCACAGAACACCCTGAAGCCTGCCCCATTCACAACATTGATCGGTGTTCTTGGTGTCCTTACAAATGAACGAAATTAATTTCTGCGTGATGGCCTCTTGTCTTGTTGCAGACAAAGAGCTTGTGGCGGCCGCTACAAAATACAGTAATTGTCTAGACGTGGCTGTTTAGCTGTAGTTCCACACATTATGCCATGCTCAATTGGGTGCACGTTTTCGAGATGTGACTTCATGTTGCTAGCTGTCGAGTGATATGCTAACTGTGTTTTACATAGCTTGCATACCATGTTATCGCTTGGCTCCACAATTTACCTTGCACTGACCAAAATCTGAAGTACTTCCATACATGGCTTTTTAGATTTTGGGGGGGTTAAAATCACTTTCTCTTCAGCGATTGAGTTGGGCTCTGCTCTTTTTGACATCTTCCAGTAAGTCAACGTTCAGCTGTGATGTCAGATAGTGTGGGACCTGTCCCTGAGCCCTCAGGCAGCGCGCCCACTAGCAAAGCAGACGGCTCGGCCTCTGCTACCGCGGGTATCTTTTCAAAGATTCATTTTTACCCTTGAATTCCTGTTTTTTTAACTATTCAAATATATATTCGAATCTAGAATATTCGTTGACAGCCCTAGTCCAGACTGTCGGGCTACTGTCCCCTCACCATTACACCTACACCCGCCCTGTCTGTGAAACCGTCGAAGTGATACTGACCAATTTAAATAGAGCGGCAGGTTGAAAAGAATACACTGTCTCTCAAAATGTGCTATTTATTTAATGTAAAATCATGTATAACTCACTTGACTTAAGTTTGCTATGTGTTTTTAATTTAGATGCTGTATTTGGACTGGTGGCTCAGCCTTCATCATGTGAATGTACAAAGAATGATACTCCACATTTTTTATTAGTTGTTTGGAATGCGTTTTAATGATGAAAGCTAAATCCAAATGCATCATTTTAAATGAAAAACAAATAGTGAGTTCACTACCAAGCCATAACGTCATCTTAATGAGCTGCTGGCAAACATTCTTACAGAAACGAAACAATGACAATAATGGACCAGATAAGGGAAACGGTATGCTGATTTATACATCATTTAATGTTCAACTAGATGTACCGCATAGTACATGAGTTTGTGTAGATCAGTGTTTTGAGGTGAGAGTTTGTGTGGAAATGATTTGCTGGAAGTGGGCATATTTAGAGTTTTGAATGAATGACATTCTGTGGGTTTGTGTATATTTTGTGCAGTTCGTACCTTCGTACCAAAAAGTGAAATGCAAAAAAACACAAAAAAACACATAACTTAGACAGAGGTGACAGGCACAAATTACACAGGGCACGCCAACAGAAACCCACCACGATGATAAGACAAGGACCAGAGAAAGAACAAGGGAAACAGGGGTTTAAATACTCAGGGGTTTAAAGGAATTAACTGGGAGGCAAGGGGATTGACACGAGACAAGAAACAGGTGCAACACAACAAAGAAACAAGATTCAATGACAAGAAACAGGTGAACATGATCCGGCAACAATGAGACTCAAAACTAGGGCGGGGACACAGGACAGAAACAAAAGCACATGGTAACTCAAAACAGACACATGGCATGAAGGACACAAAAACATGACCAGCAGGGGGGGGGCAAGTGAACAAAACAAAACAAAAAACATGAAGACACAAACAGAGTCCTGACACTGTTGACAGTGGTGGTAAATATTCATGAAAAAGGTTTGTAAACGGGCGAGATTTTGACAATGAACAACTACAAAAGTTACACAGTTACACAGGCTTTAAAAGATGTGAACGAAGGAAAGTCCATTATTACTAACTGCTTCAGGTACTTCAGTGACATGGGATTTGGTCGAAATTTATGTGCCTCCGGACTATGGCCATGAATGACCTTGAGCTACGCCCTTGAATGACCTTCCTGAGTCACCATGGAGACACTGAAATGGAGAGGAAAGAGAGACATCAGCAAATCTCCACTCTCATGTGTTGAGTGACATCATCCTCTTTTCATAACCCCCTATTTCTTACATCCACTCTTCCATTGAACCCTGAGGGAATCCATGGGGGTAGTTTTCAGAGATGCAGAAAGTCAGTTTTTCCAGCTAATGAATGATAATGCTGTCCTAAAACTTGCCAGCTGCTTAAAGGTAGACCACATGTCATCCTAAATATGTCATTTGTTTATTTGACATTTGTTTACAGCAGTAGAGCTATGCAGCAAAGACTAATTATAAAAAGTGGAAATACAATCACTGTCCAGTGATTGACAGCTGTCTGTGTCCTTAACATCACATGAGAGATTACTGGTCCTAATGTAGACACTAATGTATATCCAGT
Source organism: Setipinna tenuifilis (assembly GCA_030347295.1). Classification (NCBI taxonomy): domain Eukaryota; kingdom Metazoa; phylum Chordata; class Actinopteri; order Clupeiformes; family Engraulidae; genus Setipinna; species Setipinna tenuifilis. The sequence goes on along the minus strand of CM059266.1, from coordinate 34,187,704 downwards.
TGGTTAAGATATGGTACAGGCTAGCAAAACCTGAAGTTGTAACAGTCCCTGTTAAAGTGTATTTATATAATAGAGACTTATACTGTAACTTAGGGTTACTGCAAGGTTTAGGGTTAGGGTTAATGTTATACACAGTGTACACAATGTTGAATAATGTTACATGTAGATACGGCGTAATAGGGGCAGTTAAAAAAAAGAGTTACTTTTTTGGTCATGCAAAAGACATAAAGAGAGATTCAGGATGTCAAGAGACATAAATATATACACAATCATGTGCTTCTTCCAATAGGAATACTTGGTGTGAAGGTTTTCAAAGGGAGGACCCAAATGCAGTCACACTTTTTAAAACAATTTTATTGATCAAAATGAAACTCAGGAACTTGGGAAACACAAACGGTGAAATCCACAACAGCAGGCAAAAAAACAGGGAATTCAAAACACCCCCCCAAAAAATCACAAACCCAGAAAACCCAAAAGCATTAAGAGGACAAATATTGTTCTGATTCAGTGTGGTTATGTAAAAACCTTAACAGTAACATCTTTTCTGTAAACTGTGTGTCTGTGAGTGTGTGTGTGTCCTTTTCCACAGAAGACAAGCTAGGCTGTACAGCTGCAAAGCTGTAATTGCATCAAATAGATGATTCTGGTGTCAAGGACACAATGATTTCTATTACAAGTCACTCATTGCCTTAATTTATGAAAGTCACCCGTGTTTTGTGATTCATGTGAAATGCCATAAATTTGTCTCTCTACCTAAAGTCAGTCAAGAAAGAGATATGACAGATGAAGACAAAAAAACAAGAGACAGCAAAGAGAGAGGAGATCAGTGGAAGGGCACAGAGTCATTAGCCAAAGGCAACACCAGTGATGGCTTCAGTGTCCACTGATCTACTCTCTCTGTGTGCATATTGTTATTGCAAACACATGTTGGCTCAGGCATATAGACATAATGAGGAGACCACACACAGAAACCAGTCACACCAGGGTGCACTGCACCAAAAACCCAGCTTGGGTGTCACAATATGCTTATGGGGTTTATGGCTTAGAAATTCCTCTGTGCTGATGTATATGTGTATTCCTTTTAAATACCTGATATATTTATGTTTGTCCATGTGTGTGTATGCATGTGTTATTATGATCTTGCTCTTTCTCTCTCTGTCTTTCTCTGTATGTGTGTGTGCGGGTGTGTCCTGTTCTACAGAGGAAGAGTAAGCTACACTATCAGATAGCGGTGATCATAAATTACATGGGGCACTGTCTCTCCCTAATGGCTCTGCTGTTGGCCTTCATCTTCTTCCGTTGCCTAAGGTAAGAGGCCAAAGTGTCAAAGATCAACGTGTGTGTGTGTGTGTGTGTGTGTGTGTGTGTGTGTGTGTGTGTGTGTGAGAGAGAGAGAGAGAGAGAATAATGCATTTGGCCACAAAGATATCTATAAAATGTACAAGTGTCTGTGTGTTGTCTAAAATGTAATAAACACTATAGCAGGTAAATTCACAGTGTGTGTGTATGCACATTGACCCCGGGTGTGCACGCATGTGCACAGGTGTGCGTGTGTGAGAGAATAATGTATTTGCCCAGAAAGATATAAATAAAATAGAATGTCTTCATGTGGTCTATAATATATTAAGCATGTGTGCGTGTTTATAGTAATAATACATAATAAAGGTAGCTTTTATTATGACACACAATAATAGCAGTACTATTGAAGGTTCAGCTCAGTAATATAATGGTAATATAATACGTTTATTCTACTCGAGAATAAAAAGTAGTCTTCATAGACAGAGTATAATCACATCCAAACTAATAGGAATGGACATTTGTCAGTGCTGGGGAAAGCAATATTAAAATATTATTATCATTTTATATTATTATCATTTCATTTTTTAAAGCAGTTATTTATGATGAAAGTTCTGAAAATCAAATGGTGTTCATTCCATCATTATGGCCCAGTCACATAGAATTTGTTTTCTGATTGGCTGGCGGTGTGTGCATTCATTTTGTCAAACCGTTCTAAATTTCTGGCATAAAGTTTAAGCACCATTCCATGTTAGTGCTCCAGATAATGGGAACTGTAACAACCATATAGGGTAATTTAATGGTTGCTTTTCTGCTCTACTTTTTAATGTTGCATTAAACAACAGACAATGATGTAAAAAAATATAGAAAAATGTAAATGTTCCGCCATGAAGTTGTAAATGTTTTCTAAATTCTCGAGTGTGGTAACCAAGCCATAAGCGGGATAACAGGCTTCCAGGTGTACATTCGATGGAATTAATTAACTTGGCAGATCGCTTTGCTTTGGGAAGTTATTAGGCTCTGCCAGCATTGATTAATTCTGCCGAATGCACACCTTGGCGGCTGTTACCCATGTAATGTATCTTTTATGCACACTTAATTTCCATAGGATTGTGTAACCACTCTCAGCAAACAACTCCTGGACCTGGACAAAGTAGGTTCTGTCAGATAAGTAGCTCTCAAATCACTTATAGGTATTGCTACAGACTCCTATGCTCATTAGCAACAATAACAATATATGTCTTTTACTAAAGTTCCAGGTAACTGATTGAGAGTAATCTCATGACTGTGTGTCCTTGCCTTGTCCATGGGTCAAAAAATGGATTGTCCACAAAAGGAAATTATTGTTTAACCTCGATTGGTTGAGGATTTATTTTTACTTTAACAGATAACAGAAATAAACTAGACTGCATTCCCGCAGAAAAAGCAAAAAGTGTGCTTGCAAATATGCGTGCCAACATTCCGCCATTCATTTTCAATGGGCCAAAAAGTTGCAGAAAAACGTCAATAACGGACGAACGAGAAGAGGTACGGTATACCGAAATGTAGGCGGTCATGTCCAAACCGGGCCGGTCGTTTTAGAGTTGGAACGGTGTCTCTATCTCGAAAGCCTGAGGAATAGTAACGTCTTCAAGATCTGGTTCAGGAGAATAATAATAAGAACTAGACTGCATTCCCGCAGAAAATGCAAAAAGTGTGCTTGCAAATATGCGTGCCAACATTCTGCCATTCATTTTCAATGGGCCAAGAAGTTGCAGAAAAACGACAATAACGGACGAACGACAAGAGGTACGGTATACCGAAATGTAGGCGGTCATGTCCAAACCGGGCCGGTCGTTTTAGAGTTGGAACGGTGTCTCTATCTCCAAAGCCTGAGGACTAGTAGCGTCTTCAAGATCTGGTTCAGGAGAAGAAGAATAACTAGACTGCATTCCCGCAGAAAATGCAAAAAGTGTGCTTGCAAATATGTGTGCCAACATTCCGCCATTCATTTTCAATGGGCCAAAAAGTTGCAGAAAAACGACAATAACGGACGAACGACAAGAGGTACGGTATACCGAAATGTAGGCGGTCATGTCCAAACCGGGCCGGTCGTTTTAGAGTTGGAACGGTGTCTCTATCTCAAAAGCCTGAGGACTAGTAACGTCTTCAAGATCTGGTTCAGGAGAAGAAGAATAATAAACGGGGAGATAACAATAAGTGTGCTCTGCAAGCACACTTAATAAACGGGGAGATAACAATAAGTGTGCTCTGCAAGCACACTTAACTAGACTGCATTCCCGCAGAAAATGCAAAAAGTGTGCTTGCAAATATGTGTGCCAACATTCCGCCATTCATTTTCAATGGGCCAAAAAGTTGCAGAAAAACGACAATAACGGACGAACGACAAGAGGTACGGTATACCGAAATGTAGGCGGTCATGTCCAAACCGGGCCGGTCGTTTTAGAGTTGGAACGGTGTCTCTATCTCAAAAGCCTGAGGACTAGTAACGTCTTCAAGATCTGGTTCAGGAGAAGAATAATAATAAACGGGGAGATAACAATAAGTGTGCTCTGCAAGCACACTTAACTAGACTGCATTCCCGCAGAAAATGCAAAAAGTGTGCTTGCAAATATGCGTGCCAACATTCCGCCATTCATTTTCAATGGGCCAAAAAGTTGCAGAAAAACGACAATAACGGACGAACGACAAGAGGTACGGTATACCGAAATGTAGGCGGTCATGTCCAAACCGGGCCTGATGTTTTAGAGTTGGAACGGTGTCTCTATCTCCAAAGCCTGAGGACTAGTAGCGTCTTCAAAATCTGGTCTAGGAGAATAATAATAACTAGACTGCATTCCCGCAGAAAATGCAAAAAGTGTGCTTGCATTTTAGCATAGTTAGCATTGCTAACAATGTCACCGTAACTGCTAAATAGCTTCAGCTAATATAGCTACACAACACTGTAAGCACAGTTAATTACTTCACATTTTTAGCATAGTTAGCATAATTAGCATTGTTAGCATAACTGGTAACAAATATTAGCTGAGTTAACTAAGTAACACTGTTAACTCAGTTAACTACTTATCATTTTAGCATAGTTAGCATTGCTAGCATTGTTAGCATAATGGCTAAATAGCTACAGCTAATATAGCTACACAACACTATTAGCGCAGTTAATTACTTCACATTTTAGCATAGTTAACATAATTAGCATCGTTAGCATAATTACCATTGTTAGCATAACTGCCAACAAGTACAAGCGGAGTCAACCAAGTAACACTTTTAACCCAGTTAATTATTTTGCATTTTAGCATAGTTAGCATTGCTAGCATTTTTTAGCATAACAGCTAACAAACGTTTGCTAAGTTAGCAGAGTAGCACTGACTACATAGATAACTACTAGAGATAACTACTATAGGCTGCAATACACTGCCATGGCAGAACATTATGCAGGCCATGGCATGGGGATTATGACATCACTCGAGAGCTCTATTCCTGAACATTCCACATTTAAAAAATGGCAGTTGGTCCAGGTGCAACTGCCACAGTATTGTCTGCCTCTCTTTCACCATTTTTAAACCGTCCTGTTTCAAACAGTTTAAGTAGTTGCCGCATCAAAATTTCACACTTCACAGTCACATCCCAGACCTCTCTTACAAAGTTTAAATCAAGTTTCTAGGTGAAACGGTTGAGTTTTGATCATTTAAAACTTCAGACATGCACCCTGACCTGTTTACAGTAAGATGATGAAATGTATGGCAAAATCCCATAGACTGTCTGACACCATTTTTAAACTGTCCTGCCTCAAACAGTTTAAGTAGTTGCCACATGAATTTTACACAGGTCACAGTCAGATCCCAGACCTCTCTTACAAAGTTTAAATCAAGTTTATAGGTTAAGCGGTTAAGTTTTAATCATTAAAAAACCGAGTGGAGGTTAGAGTGAGGGCTGAGCTCACTCTAGCTGCTAGAGTGGAGCAGTGAACTGTGACATCATCAGCCTGAACATTCCGCCATTCATTTCAATGGCGACAAAAACTTGCAGAAAAACGACAATAACGGACGAACGACAAGAGGTACGGTATAGGGAAAGGTGGGCGGTCTTGTCCAAACCGGCCCGGTCGTTTTAGAGTTGGAACGGTGTCTCTATCTCGAAAGCCTGAGGAGTAGTAATGTCTGAAAGATCTGGGTGAAAAATTTTGTGTTGAAGAATCAGCATAATAATAATAATAACTAGACTGCATTCCCGCAGAAAATGCAAAAAGTGTGCTTGCATTTTAGCATAGTTAGCATTGCTAGCATTGTTAACATAATGGCTAAATAGCCCCAGCTAATATAGGTACACAACACTGTAAGCACAGTTAATTACTTCATATTTTAGCATAGTTAGCATGATTAGCATTGTTAGCATTGTTAGCAATACTACTGACGAATACCAGCTGAGTCAACCAAGTAACACTTTTAACCCAGTTAATTATTTTGCATTTTAGCATTGTTAGCATTGCTAGCATTGTTAGCATAATGTCTAAATAGCCTCAGGTAATATAGGTACACAACACTGTTAGCACAGTTAATTACTTCATATTTTAGCATAGTTAGCATAATTAGCATTGTTAGCATTATTACCATTGTTAGCATTCCTGCTAACGAATACTAGCTGAGTCAACCAAGTGACACTTTTAACCCACTTAATTATTTTCCATTTTAGCATAGCTAGCATTGTTAACATAACGGCTAACAAACGTTTGCTAGGTTAACAGAGTAGAACTGACTACATAGATAACTACTAGAGATAACTACTATAGGCTGCAATACACTCCCATGCCAGAACATTATGCAGGCCATGGCATGGGGATTATGACATCACTCAAGAGTTCTATTCCTGAACATTCCACATTTAAAAAATGGCAGTTGGTCCAGGTGCAACTGCCACAGTATTGTCTGCCTCTCTTTCACCATTTTTAAACTGTCCTGTTTCAAACAGTTTAAGTAGTTGCCGCATCAAAATTTCACAGCTCACAGTCAGATCCCAGACCTCTCTTACAAAGTTTAAATCAAGTTTATAGGTTAAACGGTTGAGTTTTGATCATTTAAAACTTCAGACATGCACCCTGACCTGTTTTCAGTAAGATGATGAAATGTATGGCAAAATCCCATAGACTGTCTGACACCATTTTTAAACTGTCCTGCCTCAAACAGTTTAAGGAGTTGCCATATGAATTTTACACAGGTCACAGTCAGATCCCAGACCTCTCTTACAAACTTTAAATGAAGTTTATAGGTTAAGCGGTTCAGTTTTAATCATTAAAAAACGAAGTGGAGGTTAGAGTGAGGGCAGAGCTCACTCTGCCTGCTACAGTGGACCAGTGTACTATGACATCATCAGCCTGAACATTCCGCCATTCATTTTCAATGGCGGAAAAGTTGCAGAAAAACGACAATAACGAACGAACGACAAGAGGTACGGTATACAAAAATGTGGGCGGTCTTGTCCAAACCGGGCCAGTCGTTTTAGAGTTGGAACGGTGTCTCTATCTCGACAGCCTGAGGAATAGTAACGTCTGAAAGATCTGGTTCAGGAGAAGAAGAAGAAGAACTAGACTGCATTCCCGCAGAAAATGCAAAAAGTGTGCTTGCAAATATGCGTGCCAACATTCCGCCATTCATTTTCAATGGGCCAAGAAGTTGCAGAAAAACGACAATAACGGACGAACGACAAGAGGTACGGTATACCGAAATGTAGGCGGTCATGTCCAAACCGGGCCGGTCGTTTTAGAGTTGGAACGGTGTCTCTATCTCCAAAGCCTGAGGACTAGTAGCGTCTTCAAGATCTGGTTCAGGAGAAGAAGAATAATAAACGGGGAGATAACAATAAGTGTGCTCTGCAAGCACACTTAATAAACGGGGAGATAACAATAAGTGTGCTTTTTGCAAGCACACTTAATAAACGGTGGGATAACAATAAGTGTGCTCTCCAAGCACACTTAATAACTAGACTGCATTCCCGCAGAAAATGCAAAAAGTGTGCTTGCATTTTAGCATTGTTAGCAATGTTAGCATAACTGGTAAATACCTTCGGTAATATAGCTACACAACACTGTAAGCACAGTTAATTACTTCACATTTTAGCATAGTTAGCATAATTAGCATTGTTAGCATTATTAGCATCGTTAACATAACTGTTAACAAACACTAGCTGTGTTAACTAAGTAACACTGTTAACCCAGTTAATTACTGTACATTTTAGCATTGTTAGCATTGTTAGCATGACGGCTAAATAGCTTCAGCTAATATAGCTACACAACACTGTTAGCACAGTTAATTACTTCACATTTTAGCATAGTTAGCATAGTTACCATTGTTAGCGTAACTGCTAACGAATACTAGCTGAGTCAACCAAGTAACACTTTTAACCCACTTAATTATTTTGCATTTTAGCATAGTTAGCATAGCTAGCATTGTTAACATAACGGCTAACAAACGTTTGCTAGGTTAACAGAGCAGCACTGACTACATAGATAACTACTAGAGATAACTACTATAGGCTGCAATACACTCCCATGGCAGAACATTATGCAGGCCATGGCATGGGGATTATTACATCACTCAAGAGTTCTATTCCTGAACATTCCACATTTAAAAAATGGCAGTTGGTCCAGGTGCAACTGCCACAGTATTGTCTGCCTCTCTTTCACCATTTTTAAACTGTCCTGTTTCAAAAAGTTTAAGTAGTTGCCACATCAAAATTTCACAGCTCACAGTCAGATCCCAGACCTCTCTTACAAAGTTTAAATCAAGTTTATAGGTTAAACGGTTAAGTTTTGATCATTTGAAACTTCAGACATGCACCCTGACCTGTTTACAGTAAGATGATGAAATGTATGGCAAAATCCCATAGACTGTCTGACACCATTTTTAAACTGTCCTGCCTCAAACAGTTTAAGTAGTTGCCACATGAATTTTACACAGGTCACAGTCAGATCCCAGACCTCTCTTACAAACTTTAAATCAAGTTTATAGGTTAAGTGGTTAAGTTTTAATCATTAAAAAACAAAGTGGAGGTTAGAGTGAGGGCAGAGCTCACTCTGGCTGCTACAGTGGACCAGTGTACTATGACATCATCAGCCTGAACATTCCGCCATTCATTTTCAATGGGCCAAAAAGTTGCAGAAAAACGACAATAACGGACGAACGACAAGAGGTACGGTATACAGAAATGTGGGCGGTCTGGTCCAAACCGGGCCGGTCGTTTTAGAGTTGGAACGGTGTCTCTATCTCGAAAGCCTGAGGAATAGTAACGTCTTCAAGATCTGGTCTAGGAGAATAATAAACGGGGAGATAACAATAAGTGTGCTTTTTGCAAGCACACTTAATAAACGGTGGGATAACAATAAGTGTGCTCTCCAAGCACACTTAACTAGACTGCATTCCCGCAGAAAATGCAAAAAGTGTGCTTGCAAATATGCGTGCCAACATTCCGCCATTCATTTTCAATGGGCCAAAAAGTTGCAGAAAAACAACAATAACGGACGAACGACAAGAGGTACGGTATACCGAAATGTACGCGGTCATGTCCAAACCGGGCCGGTCGTTTTAGAGTTGGAACGGTGTCTCTATCTCCAAAACCTGAGGACTAGTAGCGTCTTCAAGATCTGGTCTAGGAGAATAATAATAACTAGACTGCATTCCCGCAGAAAATGCAAAAAGTGTGCTTGCATTTTAACATAACTAGCAATGCTAAACTGGTAAATAGCTTCAGCTAATATAGCTACACAACACTGTAAGCACAGTTAATTACTTCACATTTTTAGCATAGTTAGCATAATTAGCATTGTTAGCATTGCTAGCATAACTGGTAACAAATACTAGCTGAGTTAACTTAGTAACACTGTTAACTCAGTTAACTACTTAGCATTTTAGCATAGTTAACATTGCTAGCATTGTTAGCATAACGGCTAAATAGCTACAGCTAATATAGCTACACAACACTGTTATCACAGTTAATTACTTCACATTTTAGCATAGTTAACATAATTAGAATCGTTAACATAATTAGCATTGTTAGCATAACTGTTAACAAGTACAAGCTGAGTCAACCAAGTAACACTTTTAACCCAGTTAATTATTTTGCATTTTAGCATACTTAGCATTGTTATCATGACGGCTAACAAATGTTTGCTAAGTTAACAGAGTTGCACTGACTACATATAACTACAGCTCACAGTCAGATCCCAGACCTCTCTTACAAAGTTTAAATCAAGTTTATAGGTTAGACGGTTGAGTTTTGATCATTTAAAACTTCAGACATGCACCCTGACCTGTTTACAGTAAGATGATGAAATGTATGGCAAAATCCCATAGACTGTCTAACACCATTTTCAAACTGTCCTATCTCAAACAGTTTAAGTAGTTGCCGCATGAATTTTACACAGGTCACAGTCAGATCCCAGACCTCTCTTACAAAGTTTAAATGAAGTTTATAGGTTAAGCGGTTAAGTTTTAATCATTAAAAAACGAAGTGGAGGTTAGAGTGAGGGCAGAGCTCACTGTAGCTGCTAGAGTGAAGCAGTGCACTGTGACATCATCAGCCTGAACATTCCGCCATTCATTTCAATGGCGACAAAAAGTTACAGAAAAACGACAATAGCGGACGAACGACAAGAGGTACGGTATACCGAAATGTAGGCTAACATGTCCAAACTGGGCCGGTCGTTTTAGAGTTGGAACGGTGTCTCTATCTCGAAAGCCTGAGGAATTGTAACGTCTTCAAGATCTGGGTGAAAAATTTTGTGTAGAAAAATCGCGGTGAATAATAATAACTAGACTGCATTCCCGCAGAAAATGCAAAAAGTGTGCTTGCAAATATGTGTGCCAACATTCCGCCATTCATTTTCAATGGGCCAAAAAGTTGCAGAAAAACGACAATAACGGACGAACGACAAGAGGTACGGTATACCGAAATGTAGGCGGTCATGTCCAAACCGGGCCGGTCGTTTTAGAGTTGGAACGGTGTCTCTATCTCAAAAGCCTGAGGACTAGTAACGTCTTCAAGATCTGGTTCAGGAGAAGAAGAATAATAAACGGGGAGATAACAATAAGTGTGCTCTGCAAGCACACTTAACTAGACTGCATTCCCGCAGAAAATGCAAAAAGTGTGCTTGCAAATATGCGTGCCAACATTCCGCCATTCATTTTCAATGGGCCAAAAAGTTGCGGGAAAACGACAATAACGGACGAACGACAAGAGGTACGGTATACCGAAATGTAGGCGGTCATGTCCAAACCGGGCTGGTCGTTTTAGAGTTAGAACGGTGTCTCTATCTCGAAAGCCTGAGGAGTAGTAACGTCTGAAAGATCTGGTTCAGGAGAAGAATAAACGGTGGGATAACAATAAGTGTGCTCTGCAAGCACACTTAATAAACGGGGAGATAACAATAAGTGTGCTCTGCAAGCACACTTAATAATAATAATAATAATAATAAACGGGGAGATAACAATAAGTGTGCTTTTTGCAAGCACACTTAATAAACGGTGGGATAACAATAAGTGTGCTTTTTGCAAGCACACTTAATAAGTGTACTTGTGGTATACTTTAAGTATACTAGAGGGATATACCATGTATATTGATAGTATATAGATGAGTGTACATCTTGTATATTTTAAAGTGTACTTTTGTAAACTTAAAATTAACTTTAAAATATACTTAAAGAATACTTTTATAAACTTAAAGTGTTACAATTTAATATAAAAAAGTATTAAATTAGTATACTTTCTAGTACACTAAAAGTACATTGTCTGTTGTATACTTTCTATACTTACACTTATACTGAAGTATACTTCATAAAATAAACTTAAAGTATACTACTTTTTGCTAAGGGTATATATATGTATATATATACTTGAATTGACATTGGCAATTTACCGGAAATGTCTCTCAAAATAGGACACCAGTAGTTCCTCCTCCGGTCTAATGTCAACTGATTGCATAAGCATGTCTGTTCTTGTAAACTTCATCTGCATCAATGAAATGTAACCCATTGAGGAAGGGAAGTTGGCCCATCTCTAAACAATTACTCTGATGTGGTTACACATAAATGCAAGTGCAGTCACCTGCACACACACACGCACACACACACACTCCCTTTTACCCTTAACCTTTCTCACGTTCTGATTCATTTTTTTGGCCTAGTACTGAAAAAGATTCATGGCTATCCATGATAGTCTCATGAAAAAAGAGGGAATAAATTTGGCTATTACAGTTTTTTCTGAATGCTTAAACACTAACAGTGATTATTGTAGGACAGTTTCTAAAACTATTCATTGTTATAGCAAAATCCCTTACTGAGTTCGCTACTAATAACTAACTAATACCACAAGCTCTGCTTTGAACTAAGTTTGTAATTTTGAAAAAGTGTAAAGCCAATCCACTGCTTTGCACTAGCAAAACTATACACATTGATGGCTATTATTTACACTATTTTGCTAACTGTCTGGCCTTGTCACATGTGAAAGCACTTTAAATAAGCCACAGGTAAGCTTTCAATGTGAAGTAAAGTGTTAGGATAAGGACAAGTGAGAAGAATGAGAATTAGAGGAGGATAAGCATGAGGACGTGGAGATGAAGAAGCAAGAGGAAGAGGACAACAAGGACAATGAAGGAAGATGATGAAGAGGAAGGGAAGAGGAAAGGGAAGGAGGAAGGGTAAGAAGAGTAAGAAATAGAATTACTGATGGCACCAGGGCTACATTAGTGGACCATGGAATGACCCTGAGGAAAGCTGGCCAACTGATTCACCCTAATCTGAGCCGCTACAGTGTTGCAGGCATTATAAGGTATAATGTTATAGTATCATTGGGGCTGAATCTGGAAGTGCATACTCTAGTGTTGTGCATGGGCCTGCTGTGCTGCATTTGTTTTTGCATTTTTCAGAGAGTAATGGAGCTAAAGGCAGATGCCATAGGCCACAAGCTGATTTTTAGCAGATTTCAACCTCATCATAACCAGGAGACGTGGCAGAAACATTACTGGACACATCTCATTGTCAGAGAACAATGTGGTGGTAACACAACTATGTATGCAGCTAAGTCAAAACAGTGTTGTTCACTAATCACCTTCTCTGCCTTGCGCTGGAAGATCTATGACCATCATCCCCATCAATGCATGGTCCTTTTACAGGTAATGGAGGAGGCATATGGGGATATTGACCAGGCATTGCTGATACAGGAGAGTAATTCAGATGATATACACTACCGGTCAAAAGTTTTAGAACACCACACTTTTTCCAGTTTTTTTTTTTACTGAAAATTCAGTTTATTGTGTCATTACACTCTAAAAATGAAAGCACAGAACAAATAAGCAATTTAAGTTGAAGAAAAATCATGAAATCAATTTATAAACCAAAATGTATTCTACATTTTTAACTTATCAAAGTAGCCACCTGAGCATACTCGTGGCATTCTTTCTGCAAGGGAAATCAAATATTCTTCAGAAAGTTCTTCCCAAGTTTGTTGCAGAAGTTCCCATAAATGTGTGGCACTTGTAGGTTGCTTGACTTTTACTCTTCTGTCCAGTTCTTCCCAAACCAGCTCGATGGGGTTTAAGTCTGGAGATTGTGCTGGCCACTCCATGTTTTCAAGCTTACCATCTTGTTCTTTTTTCCTGAGGTAGTTTTGGCATAGTTTGGATTAGTGTTTTGGGTCATTTTCTTGCTGTAGGATGAACCTCTGACCAACTAGGCGCATACCAGAGGGTATTGCATGGCACTGCAGAATGCTGTGGTAGCCATGTTGGTTGCTTGAAGTTGTTGTCCTGTGAGCTGCCTATCACACAATTTGTTAACTCTTAGAGACATGTTCTCTGATTCAGTTGTGGCTTTGGGTCTGCCAGACCACTTCCTGTCAGTTTCCCCGAGTTTTGAGTGCCTTTTGATGGTGAAGAAAACTGTACTCACTGACACCTTGACTTTCTTTTGCAATTTTCCTGTAGGAAAGACTAACACTTTTAAGTGTTATGATGGTCTGGCTCTCTCCCAATGTTAATTGCCCCTTTCTTGCCATTTTTGTAGCATTACACTACTTTCTGCAGTACAATACTGTTTACCTGATGCTCCTGAGGGTCTGGTACCACAGTGTGTTTCAACACTGCTTTTATACCAACATTAGATGTTGTAAGTAATCAAGAAAAGTTGGAACACCTATAGGAACTAAAAAAGCACTCAGAGAGCGCAGACCTCCGCCAAGGCAGCTTAAGTCTCCACCTTATTGTCATTCTCACCTTAAGACATTAAAAGACATTAATCATGTTAAAACATTTTATTACTGATGTAATAGTTAACTAGTGGGTTCGTTCACTCATGGTCACACGAACTTGGTTGGCTCTTCGGTGCAGGAAAGTACTTTATCTAATTTCCACTGCCAACATGAATTACTGGGCTGCTCACCACTACCGCTCTAACTCTCCTCTGTCTTTCACTGAACCCTCTAACCAAAAACTCAACAACTCCTTGACCCGCAACAGGAGCCTCATTTCCGTACCAACCTATATTCCCTCCTTTCAAAATAAAAGTCACTGTAGATTCCATGCTACACTGGTAACTTCACTGAATAAAAAATTCCTGGATCCAGATGGTTATCCGGATCACCACCAAAAACAAATCAGTTCTAAGTTAGGCCACTTCTGACCTATCCTGAAAATTTCATCGAAATCCATCCATAACTTGTCGAGTTATGTTGTTCACAAACAGACAAACGGACAAACAGACAAACGGACAAACGGACAAACAGACAAACCAACAAACCAACGCCGGCGAAAACATAACCTCCTTGGCGGAGGTAATTAGTAGCACTACCTGTCAAGGCTGATTTAACCTTCATTGCTGCTGATTAGGTAACCAACTTTGTATTCCCTGAAAAAGGCCTTTTTTGTAAAATTCTGAAATGCACAATATTTTTGGATTTTAGGTAACCAATTTTTTTTTTTAACTCTGGCTGTTCAGTACTTACCTTTGTACCATTTCACGGTATTCATTGAACTTTCACTACTTGAATTGCAATAAATAACTGGAAAAATTAGGGTGTTCTAAAACTTTTGACCTTTGATCACCTTTTTGCCATACAGTAAAAAAAAACAACAATTTAATTTCAGTGTTTTTAATGCCATTCCCGTGAGTTTTAAAACCATATAGCTCTGTGAGCAACAGGCCCTTACTGTCTCCATGCTCATGGCCATACCTGAGTCCTGTCAGTGGATCAGTGGGTTGTGTGAGTGGAGAGAAAGAACCTAACATTTTACTTTAAATATATACATTGTAGATATAACACTCTTTCTTTATGAGTCATACATAACTGATTATATTCAATTGCAGGGCCATAACACATAACTTTTAAAACCGTATACAAGCAGTCTCTATTCACTCCTTTCATCTTTATACTTCTCATGCATCTGGCTTACTAGGGCCCCTACTACTGCTGTTGGGGTCCTCCGTAGTCAATGTAACTTTTCCACCTACTTATACCCCTGGCCAAAGTGTTAAATTGGGAAATTGCAGGTCACAATGCTTTATATTGGGGAAGAGCTGTATGTAAGCTCTTTTAGCTTACATCAGAAGAGGTGACCAAGTGTATAAGTGCTGAAACCAGAGCATTGCCACTACCACTTTGCTTTTAGTGCCAATGCCCTTTAACCTGAAAACACACAAACAATGGGTTACTCTACGGTGAGCAGACATTGATTTGCACTTATTTGACCCTCAAAGGATGGCCTTTACAGGATGTTTGCATGCATTTGCATGCCATGACAATGTTTCCGCTACATCTGAGACTTCGTGGAACAAGCACGAGAACCAGACGCAGGTGAGAGCGATGACATTTTGTATTTGTTCCTCAGTCTTTGTTGTCCTTTGATGTTTCACTTCATCTTTGCCATTGTCAATCAGACTATTACCTGTTAGGCTTGGCAATAAAAAGAAAGATGTAGGCCATCTTAAACACACAGTTAATTTTCAAATTCTATTTCACTTACCAGAACGTTTTATCCAAAGTGATTTACAAAGGAGGAAAACAATCAAGTTCAGGAAATAGGCAAGAGATTGCAAAGCAAATTGAGAGGTCATGTAGGTGTTAGGCGGTTAGTCAGACTTAGAGAATAAGAGGTGTTCTTGGAACAGAACGGTTTTAAAAACAGAGAGGGGTGACCTTGCTCTCATAGTCTGGTAAACCAGCCCCTCGTACTTCACTTCATTTCGTATAGAGGGTCTGGCTGTGGTTTCATTTACATGGTTTTCTCAGGCAGCCCTTACACTTACAACCATGTCATTGAAACCACAGCCAGACCCTCTGTATAAAGTGAAGTGAAGTATGAGGGGCAGCTTTACCAGGCTATTGCTCTTGTAGCTTGTTCCACCACTAGAGAACCACAAAGGACAACAGCAAGTGTAAGGGACTAGTGTCTGATTTAAGCAGCTTATATCCAGTGCAGGACAATGAACAGAGGTGTGACGTGTCAATTTGGGTTTAACAAAGACCAGACGGCTGCATTCTGGACCATTTGCAGAGGTTTTATCGAGCATAACGGACTGTTAGTCTTGTTGCCTCACACGTCACACATTACCACTGAACTCTATGTATTGGCATTGCTGGACACCAGAGAAACCACTGCAAAACATATCTGCCTCGATTGGAAATCGGCCATGTCATTGTCTTGTAAGAAGTCGGTATTTTTTAGTAAGATGGATCGTTGTCTTTATGGATTAACCATTCGATGCAAGTGAACCCCAAAGATAGCTAAGCTAAAGCCCCTTTCACAGTTGGCTCCCGAGCACTTTACAACACTTTGCCATCAGAATTTTTTAGCCTCGTACGAACTGTTGCATACATTGTACGATGTCTGGCATTCGTTGCATGCGTTTTAGTGGTCGTGTCACGTCTCTTCAGAAAAGTGGGTATGCACACTATTCAATACGATCAATTTTGCAACATTTTGTGTACTCACACAAGAGTGATGCACGATTTGTAAAGGTCATAAGATGAATCGCAGCTGTCTATGCGTCTGTTTCACGGCAATGACACTGTTGCGCAACGTGTCTCATGTAATCTTGCAATGTTTTACTATCAGTGCATGATTTATCAGCTTCAATTTGCCATGCTTTGCCACTACTGTAATAACTAACTAGTGGGTTCATTCACTCACACGAACTTCGTTGGCTCTTCGGTGCAGGAAAAAATGAACTTTATTAAATTTCCACTGCCAACATGAACATACCTGCGGACTTTTAGACGGACAGACTAATCCAACGTTTCCACAGTAGGCTGCTCACCACTACCGCTCTCTAACTCTCCTTTCAAAATAAAAGACTCTTTAGATTCCGTGCTACACTACTATATAAAATCTGTACAATCACCTGTTTCAGACCACCATTGACGTCGCCGTCTGCTGGGTTTGCTGAATGTCCGAGCACAACTCCCCTCTGACTCGTACGGGCGTTCGTACCATGGATTGCATAATTGCACGAGCGCCACGTGTTCAAACGTCCAATTACCAGATCAATCGCGGGACCCTATCGCTCTATCTTACAACACCTGCTTTCATTGTACAATAGTCGCAAGATATATCGCAAGGTTTAATGCGTCTGCATGGCACAATGGTCGCTTTAGATGTTTTGTACGGATACTTTTTCATATGCAATTATTTCGAGAAACAGTTAATGATCCATATCAAAATGTATCTGTCGCACGAATGTTTTGTCCCTTCTGCTCGTAAGCCAATTGTGAAAGGGGCTTAAGCTACACGCTAGCCTTGTATGTACATGTTAACTGGCTAGCTCCCTCGACATGCTAACTTGTAAGATTGCCTGGAACCAAAGTTAATAGAGGAAGAATCAAGTCAAGAATCAAGTACAATATTATCCCTCCACTTAAGTTAGCGTGATTGTACTTATGATGATGGTACAAATATATTCAATAAGACATGCATATTCGTATGTCGTCTGATTTGTGATTGAACATCTACTAGTCAGTTTAACGTATTCAGGTTCATTGACCAACATTGACCAATTTGAAAAATCGAAAATCTGGCTTCATCCAGTCCCCACTGAAAACAATGCCATCACTTAGTCCATTTCTTCTACTCTCTATGGTGCTGACTACACCAACGCAATGTATACATGAATGCTGAATACAAAGCCTACCAGAAGACTGTGCTTTTTATGTAGATAATAAGGTAATAATTGTAAATGAAAATAAAATGTAATAGATAACTTGAAAAATTACCCAGAGGGGCTTTGAAGATTTAAATCGCCAGGATCTTGGCTGGAGAAAGTCATTATTGCATGTCACTACTCCATCCTCTTGAAGCACATGTTTTGTGAATTTTGTCCGGGGAGGACAATATAATTCCTAAAAATTGCATTTTATGTAATAACTACAAAACAATAAGGTATAGAAACACCATTCCAACACCAAACACATTAGGCGACGGCCCTTTATGTTGGCCACATTTTACGCAATTTCGTAGAAAGCTATAAGTGAAAGTAAACTAACTCCTGAGGGCGTTCATCCACCTGTCAGGAAATTTGGCGTACGTCATGTGCAGATATCTTGAAATTTTTTAAAAAAAAGTTAAAGTGTTACGAAGTTACACATCAATCAATGTGTAAAACATAGCTTGTAATTACACTGCACTCAATATTTTGCTTTGTAATTGTGAAAATTTTATTAAACCTCACATACTCAATAGGCCCAATGTTCTCAAGGACCACACCACATTTTGCAAAAATTCTGTGTGAAGGGGAAGCCAATCTCTTATGAAATGTGAAGCTAAAATATTTTTTGTGCAGAATAACTCACCAACCTTTGCAACCAAAAAGACCAAAATTTTTTTAGACATTGGGCTCAACAAGGTGTAAGAACTCATAAACTGTCAAGAGTTCATAAACTGTCATTTGGCATGTAGCACTACCTAGGGAAAATTGTACATGTAAAAATTGAGGTTTTCAATTGCCAGTATCTTGGCTGGAGAAAGTCGTTATCGCATCAACAGTGTGTGTTTGTGTGCATAAGTGTGCACATGACCTATAGCTAACTGTACTCTCTGTTCTTGCTACTTGCTCAGGAGCTGAGTGCTGACGGTAGAGGCTGCATCCTTGTGGTGGGTGGGTGTCTGCATGGCCATACACCTGTGTTTTGAGTGGACCTTTGGACACTCACACCTGAGTTGCTGGACGCCTCAGCTCTGCTCCTGTTTGTCCTGTCCTGTGTGTGTGCGTGTCTGTGTGTGAATGAATGGGTGGGTGTGTCCTGGCCCTGATTTCTTGGCATGAGTGTGAGCATTACAGCTGACCTATGCTTTTTGTGTGCTATCCAGTATTGTGTCTTTATCAATGATGGTGAATTGTTTAATCTCTACTGAATTGCTGTGACTTTGACTGCACTACTGTAATGACTTGTACCCAGTGTATTTCAAAGTACATTTTGGTAACATTAATAGACGAAAAAACTTGGTGTATGACGGTGGACAGGGAGGGGGGGGGGGTATTCTTAGGTCCATAAGGGGGGCCCCAGCAGAAAAATTTGGGAACCACTGGGTTGAAAGTAGTGATCCATAAGTCAGAAAGGCAATGAGGAGCTATGTGCCAAGATTGGGGTCATCCAGCAGGAAGATAGATAAAGCAGAGTACCTGTATAGCAGTGACACAAGAAGCTATGTGAGTAGAAAATCTGAGGTCATGAAGAAGAGAAGTGGCCCAAGCATCAAGCCTTGGGCAGCCCCCGTGGGGAGACGATGGAATCATGACATTTGTCCTTGCCATGACACCGCCATGTTGTGGCTAAGCATATCAAAGAGACGTAATGGGCCGAGAAGGATAAGCGCTGAAGACCGGCCTGCATCTCTAGCTGCTCTGATGGCTTCTGTCACAAACAGTAGAGTGGAGTGGCAACTTTAGAAACACAGATTGGTCTTGAATGCAAAGGAATTCTAATTAAGACAGGTTTGTAGGGACACACACGCAAATACACACAAACACGCACACACACATACGCACACGCACACGCACACACACACACACACACACACACAGAAGCACATGACCAAAAACAATAGTCAAAAAAAAGGAAATAAAAAAACGGAAGTCATCCTTTAATTTAAAGGCTAGAGTGATGCCCTTAGTCAGGCATCACACACACATCCTAATCAGGCTACTAACATGTCAATATCTATTCCATTGCTTGTGCTGAGCAGCCCACTTTTTGCATGGAGTGCAGCAGGTCAGTATGAAACTACCTATTTGTCTAATAATATGTCTGTGTGACAATTTCCAACTCACTGTTTTTGCTTTTTAGTTGCCTTAAATCAGCGAGATGAAGCCACAACACTGGAGCTTGGATTTCAGTCTTTGGACTACAGGAACATGTTGCACTGGAAACTACAACCCAGCACCTCAGACAAAGTCCTCTTCTCTGTGCAGTTTAAAATGTAAGTCTACTTTTTAACTTTGCAAGAGAACTGACTAATGTGGTACAAAATGTAACATCTTCTGTGGTAAAAAAAACTTTAAAATGATGGACGTTTTGAATGAATTTAAGATTTTTTGTGCATCAAGTTAGTCAGAATAAACTGTAATACTGTGTATAAGCAATATCAAATTTTTAGCAACCTATTTGATGAACTAGATGTACCGCATAGCAATACATGGTATGACCACCGTAGTGTATTGAAGTGTGAGAACTGTACGTATTGTGAGTTTGTGGTAGGTCAGTGTTGTGAGGTGAGAGTTTGTGTGGAAATAATTTGCTGGAAGTGGACATGGATGTGGGTTTTGAATGAATGACATTCTGTGTGTGTATATTCTGTGCAGTTCCTACCGACATTGACCGTAGTCAATGTGTGAGGCTCAAAAGATTTCACGAGAAAAATAAATTGGTTGTAAACATTAGCATTGTGTAGATAATAGGCAAAATGACATTTTGTACAATTACATCGCCCCCTATTGGCCAAATTTTATGGTATGTGCTGTGCTTTTAGAGGTCTTTGTGCTGATTGTGCATGACATACTTTGTGCAGTTCCCACCTTCTCGATCCAAGATCTTGGCAATGCAAAATCCCCATTTTTGCATTTAACCATATCACTAGGTGGTGCTATGCTTCAAGTGAATGTTTATGGGCTGGGTCGATATGCCTCTGTAACACCATCATACTAACACAAAATCATTGTGTTGGAAAAAAATTCTTGACAAGTCATTTAACAAAAAACGTTTTTGGACACCTAGCTTTGACAAGAAACATCGCCGAAATTGGCATATCAGCATTGGCCAAATTTGAGCAATTAGAAGCCAAGATATGGTATTTGCTGAATTTTAAGCTATGTTTCAAATTTTCATTGACATGTAACTTTTAAACGGTTTGTCTCAAGATAAATCCTTTGATAACTTTTTGTCAACATTGTCTGTAGATGACATGTATTAAATTTGGTGAGATTCACATGAATAGCCTATGTCAAGTTCGTTTGGTTTTGCTTTCGCGATGTTAAAATTTCCAGTGGTGGGAATGTATCAGCAGCCATGCCCAGTGAATGGAATGAACGGTTTCATGCATCACTAGCACGGGGCCTGCTAACTTCATATAGAAATGTCTTGTTTGCCACTTTTTCACTTGGATTTTTGCATATCAGACAAGAAATAAATAATGTAGTGTCTAAATATTCCACCACTTTCACTATTCATAAGCTCATGTACTGTCAAGTACTGTCAAGTGTCTAAGGTTAGCCAACTCGCTTAGGTAAGCTAGTTTCATGTTCTTGCGTCCTGACGTCATGATCTGGGGATTTCATGTGTTAAATTCAATGGGCCAAAATATTTCAGAAAAATGACAATATCAAACAAATGACAAGAGGTAGGGTACACATATCAACAACTGTTCATGTCCCAACCGACCTGACGTTTTAGAGTTGGAACAGTCACTGAGTGCACATGGTAGGGTTGGATTGGATTGGGATTGGTTTGGGTGTTGCTACCCAACGGGTGGTCTGTCCCAAAATCCAAGTGAACATGGAGTTTGTGTAATTGTCATAGTCAGAGACCTGGCCCTTTCCGCTACATTAGATGGGTGGCACTGTAGTCAACCAGTGGTACTTCTATTGATCTATTATCTTTTAATGGAAGGAACGTCTGTTCCACGCATAACTCTTGAACCACTCATTCGCTTGATCTCACATTTGGAGGGTGTCATCAAAATGTTACCAGTGTGTGCAGTGCCAAGTTTCGTGTTGTTCGGGCAAAAAATTTCAAAGATATCGGTCAAACAAGCTTGACAGCCTTTTGTCTTGTGTCGCTCTGGACATAGCCATGACAACACAGGCTGATAGGATTTACAACGCTAGCTGCTACAATGTTGGACATAACACAACTAACGACATACCTACAATAATGGACATAACAGGAGTAAACAGTTGTCCACAACAAAGCTGCTATGCAGGTAAGATACGCAACAGCAAACTAAGGCACTGCACACATGTGCATACAGAGGACACGTAGAGGAGACCGAACTTTTCACCTCTCATTCAGGTTATCCCACATCGCAAAACAGCGGCTAAAGAAAATCTTACAAGTTACTCAGTGCAAATGTATTTATATAGCCTCCTCCTTTGACCTGATATCATTACCCACTTAAACATTAAGGTGGTCTAAACAAAAACATAATACTCTGGCACATCTTCTATGGGCTCTGCACTAGTCCTACTAAATAAAGACAATAAACAAACTATCTGGCGGCATACAAAGATGGTGTTCAAGAAGTTTGACACATTCGCGTACATGTTGTGCATTCTGCTGTGTTTGGAAGTCCATATCAAGGAACAAAGAGCGTTTTTGGTTTTGTTGATACATGCACAGTACGCAAATCCGATCCGATCCCTTGCACAAGGCAGCACTAAGCGGCTTAACATCAGCTTAAGACCAATCCCTGTACAATCTTTATCCTGTGCACATGAAGTCAATACAATCCCAAACCATTTCCAATTAGATTCATCTCATTCATGTGCACGCAGTGTATGTCTCTATCTCAAAAGCCCTGGGACTAGTAGTGGACAAAAAAATGGGTGAACGGAATAAAGAAAACTAGACTGCATTCCCGCAGAAAATGCAAAAAGTGTGCTTGTGCCATTTTTAAACTGACCTGCCTCAAACAGTTTAAGTAGTTGCCGCATGAAATTTACACAGGTCACAGTCAGATCCCAGACCTCTCTTACAAACTTTAAATCAAGTTTATAGGTTAAGTGGTTGAGTTTTAATCATTAAAAAAACGAGTGGAAGTTAGAGTGAGGGCAGAGCTCACTCTAGCTGCTAGAGTAGAGCAGTGTACTGTGACATCATCAGCCTGAACATTCCGCCATTCATTTTCAATGGGCCAAAAAGTTGCAGAAAAACGACAATAACACTTTCACAGGTCACAGTCAGATCCCAGACCTCTCTTACAAAGTTTAAATCAAGTTTATAGGTTAAACGGTTGAGTTTTGATCATTTAAAACTTCAGACATGCACCCTGACCTGTTTACAGTAAGATGATGAAATGTATGGCAAAATCCCATAGACTGTCTGTCTCAGGCTTTCGAGATAGAGACACCGTTCCAACTCTAAAACGACCGGCCCGGTTTGGACCAGACCGCCTACAATTCTGTATACCGTACCTCTTGTCGTTCGTCCGTTATTGTCGTTTTTCTGCAACTTTTCCGCCATTGAAAATGAATGGCGGAATGTTCAGGCTAATGATGTAACAGTACACTGCTCTACTCTAGCAGCTAGAGTGAGCTCTGCCTCACTCTAACTTCCACTCGGTTTTTTAATGATTAAAACTCAACCGCTTGACCTATAAACTTGATTTAAACTTTGTAAGAGAGGTCTGGGATCTGACTGTGACCTGTGTAAATTTCATGCGGTAACTACTTAAACTGTTTGAGATAGGACAGTTTAAAAATGGTGTCAGACAGTCTATGGGATTTTGCCATACATTTCATCATCTTACTGTAAACAGGTCAGGGTGCATGTCTGAATTTTGAAATGATCAAAACTCAACCGTTTAACCTATAAACTTGATTTAAACTTTGTAAGAGAGGTCTGGGATCTGACTGTGAGCTACGAAATTTTGATGCGGCAGCTACTTAAACTGTTTGAAACAGGACAGTTTAAAAATGGTGAAAGAGAGGCAGACAATACTGTGGCAGTTGCACCTGGACCAACTGCCATTTTTTAAATGTGGAATGTTCAGGAATAGAACTCTCGTGATATCATAATACCCATGCCATGGCCTGCATAATGTTCTGCCATGGGAGTGTATTGCAGCCTATAGTAGTTATCTCTAGTAGCTATCTATGTAGTCAGTGCTACTCTGTTAACCTAGCAAACGTTTGTTAGCCGTTATGCTGACAATGCTAGCTATGCTAACAATGCTAAAATGCAAAATAATTAACTGGGTTAAAAGTGTTACTTGGTTGACTCAGCTAGTATTCATTAGCAGTAATGCTAACAATGCTAATAATGTTAACAATGGTAATTATGCTAACTATGCTAGAATATTAAGTAATTGCCTGTGCTAACAGTGTTGTGTAGCTATATTAGCTGAGGCTATTTAGCCATTATGTTAACAATGCTAGCAAGACTAACTATGCTAAAATGCAAAGTAATTAACTGGGTTAACAGTGTTACTTAGTTAACTTAGCTAGTATTTGGTAGCAGGTATGCTAACAATGCTAATTATGCTAACTATGCTAAAAATGTGAAGTAATTAATTGTGCTTACAGTGTTGTGTAGCTATATTAGCTGAAGCTATTTAGCAGTTATGCTAACATAGCTAGCAATGCTAACTATGCTAAAATGCAAGCACACTTTGCATTTTCTGCGGGAATGCAGTCTAGTAATAATAACTAGACTGCATTCCCGCAGAAAATGCAAAAAATGTGCTTGCTAATATGTGTGCCAATTACTTAAAGTTTTTACCAATTGGCACTATAGGCTGTAATACACTGCCATGGCAGAACATTATGCAGGCCATGGCATGGGGATTATGACATCACTCGAGAGTTCTATTCCTGAACATTCCAAATTTAAAAAATGGCAGTTGGTCCAGGTGCAACTGCCACAGTATTGTCTGCCTCTCTTTCACCATTTTTAAACTGTCCTGTTTTCAGAAAGTTTAAGTAGTTGCCGCATCAAAATTTCACAGGTCACAGTCAGATTCCAGACCTCTCTTACAGAGTTTAAGTCAAGTTTATAGGTTAAACGGTTGAGTTTTGATCATTTAAAACTTCAGACATGCACCCTGACCTGTTTACAGTAAGATGATGAAATGTATGGCAAAATCCCATAGACTGTGTGACACCATTTTTAAACTGTCCTGCCTCAAACAGTTTAAGTAGTTGCCGCATGAAATTTACACAGGTCACAGTCAGATCCCAGACCTCTCTTACAAAGTTTAAATGAAGTTTATAGGTTAGAGTGAGGGCAGAGCTCACTCTGGTTGCTAGAGTCGAGCAGTGTTCTGTGACATCATCAGCCTGAACATTCCGCCATTCATTTTCAATGGGCCAAAAGTTGCAGAAAAACGCCAATAGCGGACGAACGACAAGAGGTACGGTATAGCGAAAGGTAGGCGGTCTTGTCCAAACCGGGCTGGTCATTTTAGAGTTGGAACGGTATCTCTATCTCGAAAGCCTGAGGAATAGTAACGTCTGCAAAATCCAGGACAGGAGAATAATAATAACCAGACTGCATTTCCAGACTGCAGACTGCTTGCAAATATGCGTGCCAATTATTTAAAGTTTTTACCAATTGGCACTATAGGCTGCAATACACTGCCATGGCAGAACATTATGCAGGCCATGGCATGGGGACATCACTCGAGAGTTCTATTCCTGAACATTCCACATTTAAAAAATGGCAGTTGGTCCAGGTGCAACTGCCACAGTATTGTCTGCCTCTCTTTCACCATTTTTAAACTGTCCTGTTTCAAACAGTTTAAGTAGTTGTTGCATCAAAATGTCACAGGTCACAGTCAGATCTCAGACCTCTCTTACAAAGTTTAAATCAAGTTTATAGGTTAAACGGTTGAGTTTTAATCATTAAAAAACCGAGTGGAGGTTAGAGTGAGGGCAGAGCTCACTCTAGCTGCTAGACACATTCCGCCATTCATTTTCAATGGCGACAAAAGTTGCAGAAAAATGAACGGACGAACGACAAGAGGTACAGTATACCGAAAGGTAAGCGGTCATGTCCAAACCGGGCCGGTCGTTTTAGAGTTGGAACGGTGTCTCTATCTCGAACGCCTGAGGAGTAGCAATGTCTGAAAGATCTGGTTCAGGAGAAGAACAATAAACGGTGGGATAACAATAAGTGTGCTCTGCAAGCACACTTCATAATAATAATAAACACGACTTAAGAAGAACAATAAGTATCCTTGCAATTACACTTAATAAACACGACTTACGAAGAACTATAACGGGCCATTTTCACACGGCGAAATTTCACTTCGCTCTCATTGACTTTGAATGATTACCATTTAATCACACACAGTTTTCAGCTAGCAAAGTAGCAAAGCTTATGACTAGCTAACTATTAGCAAGCTGGCTAACATATACGGTCACAAGCTTGTACTAGTACACTACTTGCAGTTGTAGAACGATATTACAACACTTAAATATCATCTAGGCAGCACAACGATAGTATTTAGCCCATGTAGCCCCTGCAATATGCAATTTTAAGTCAGTTCCATGCAATGCTGTTGTTAGATGTAGGCTAGCTTGTGGGACAACTTATGGTGGCCAGCCAGGCTGGCACGGTAGGCTGGCCGGTGACATGATCACTCACATCAGATAAGATCCATAGGCTGTCTCGCTCGATAAGCTGCTTGAAATCTTGGCGACCACGCCCCAGGCAAAATTTCACCAGGCATTTCGCCCTGTGGAAATGAGCCGTAAGTGTGTAAGCACTCTTAAATAATAAGAAAATGTACAAACACAATGGGTTCCAGCAGCTTCGTTGCTTGGCCCCCAATCATAATTGAAATTAAATGTCACCTTTGCAGATATGGTGACAAGGAGTGGACAAATGTAAGGCACTGTCAAAACATCAACCAGCTCCAGTGCGACCTCAGCAGAGAGACGTCAGACCCAAGGGAGTGGTATTATGCCAGAGTCCAAGCCTCTATCAATGGCATTCAATCAGAATGGACCATGAGCTCCAGGTTCCATCCTCAGTGGGAATGTAAGTGTCTGTCCATCACACTGCTGCTGTAGTTGACAGAATTTAAGGGCAGGGGCACTGCTACGGCAGAAAAAGTTTAGAGACTTATGAGACTTATGAGAGTTTAGAGATTTCAATAATTTACATGAAATAACCAATGTGTGTTTGGGGCATCTTTAACTTTTTAAATTTTGCAGCATCATTCAGCCCACCACAGATAAAGCTGAATGTTACACAGCAAAGTGTTGTGATCCGTGTCCGACCCCCTCGAACACCTCTGAGAAGGGACAGAGGCAGACGAATTCCAGTAACCAAATACCAACGACTCATGTTTAGGATATACCTCTTTCATGACAATGTAGAACAGGTAGGTGGCAGGACTTCCTCATGTATACTTCTCTTTGTACAGACTCACAGGTTATCTGGTATTTAGACTTTGCACACAGTATGACTGTAGTCCAAAATCCTCTGGAGAGAACCTGGAGTGACAATGTAATGAATGTTTAATGGCTTCATGTCTATGCTCTGGTGTAATTGAGATTACATTGTAAAAAAGGAGGCATTGGACTAACTGTCGGAACACGCATGACATTGTTAAGTTAAAGTTACATAAAAAGATCCTTGCAACACGTCCTCATTTTTTGAAGTTGGTTCTAAGCAGCACTTACAGCGTATATTGTAATCTCTACCAATACAGTCAGGTTAATATTTGGCTGCATATACCTTCACAGCAAAAGCTACACAGAACCATTTTGACAAAAGCAGTGTTTCGGCACACTGAAAAAAGTGAAGAATTTAACCAACTTTAAAACAAAAATAAAGCTGCATCACAACACCTGAACAATGACTGTAGTTTAAACTAATGTAAACAAAGATCCATGCCAAACATTGCTTCAATGTTTTGAAGTTGGTTCTATGCTTCACTTTTTACAGTGTAATATTACAGTGGAACCATTTACTTGTCATAAACCATCCACCACCACGGGTATGAAAGGTTCTGATTGTTTGGATGTAACATGTCCACCTGTGTTAATGGGAAGTGAAAATGAACAGGGTCAGGATAGGCACTGTCATGTACAAGTGTCCTTTTTTCATACTTTAGAGCTCTTCCAAAGCAGATTTCAAGCACGGTATTACATATGATTACATCTACACAGGGATTCACATTGCCTAATTGTATTTCTATAAATCAACACTGTAGGAGCAGCATGAAGTTGACAGCTCTGCCTTAGAGTTTGTGATCATGAACCTAAACCCCAAGACTACATACTGCCTGCAAGCTGAGTCGCTGGTCCCTCGGCGGGGTCAAGTTAGTCCCAGGGGACCCAAGACCTGCTTCACCACCCACTAGCCAGGGAGGGCCCAGGGTATGTTTCATACCAGATCTCTTGGGTTTGAGAACATTGCCACAAAACAAGTCAAGATGGTACATGCTATTGTCAGGCAATTCTACATGTGTCTGTGCTTAACACAAAGGAAGCACAATTCCAATAGAAGAAGAGATAAAGAAAGACACAGAGAGGATAAATGCAGACACCACTGAGAACTATTCATTTATGTGTGTATATGTGTTCCCAAAAAGATGTTGCACTTGTACTACTGTATACTGTATTACGCACACGTTTAAATATCCCTCATATTGCACCTATAACTGGCATCCTCAGTTCATGTCTTTTTGCATGCAAGCTGGTGGACAGCAATTTACCATCTTTGTCTTTGTTATTTAGGATCAAAACACTAGAGAAGGCACCTGCACTCAACCAAATCCTTTGGACTTGAAAGAAAACATGGAACAAAAGATGGACCCAACATGTCCTCATGTACTTTGCACATTTGATATATATAATGGTTAAAAATCCTCAGAGCAGACCAGTGCTGAGCAATGCATAAAGCAATGCATTTATTTATCTTATTTGATACACATTGACTGCATCTCTGTAGATAGTGAACGTTCTGAAGAACCATAAGTGCATTATGTTTTTAAATTCTGCTGATCAATACCTCAACACATTTTTGTGCCTGTAAAGTTCTGCGTACAATAAAAAAAAAACTCAAAAAGGCAAATGGAACATTTTGGCTTTTGGAAAATAATTGTGGATTTTTATTGGAGTTGCTTTATGCAAGCAGACAACACCTTGGAAGTTCAGACATCAAAATAGCATAACATTACAATTTCCAGTAATGCTCCGGTTTATCTCTTGGCCATATTTGCTGATCAGCTATTTATCAAATTGATTATACTTCACAATATTAACAGCCATGAGAAAAAAATGTATGGTGTTCAAAACTGTATTGTTGCTAAGAATCAAATGTGGAGGTGAATTTCAGAAGCACAGTGCTGAAGTACTATTGATGGTAACAGATAGTATGTGTAATGGTCTTATAACCATGAAATCTGTAAACTTAATCTGTCAAACTTAAAAATAAAAATGTAAGTTGAGCTTAAACACAACCCACCTGACCACACAACATTGTCTAGGAAGATGTATTTCTGGTCGTGGTGTGCTGGGAGGAATGATTTCATGAAACACATTTCAGAATTCAGATGTGCAATTATCAATTCATTCATTATCGCTTGGGTGTCCAGACACACAATACTCGATACTAGTAAAAGCACGTTTTGCTATGTACATGTTTTCCTATGTAACAATTTTAAAATGTCTATGAAATACACATTTTTAAAATCAATTCCATGTTTTAGATAATCATTGTTAAACCAAGGGCTGGTTTAAAAAAAAAAGCACAAAACACTACTCTCTCCTTTGCGCTAGCTAGGAGTATACTTTGGTAAAATAGTGGAAATACAAGAGCAGTTGTTTGGTCTCTTCAATAATGAACCAATAAAGGAAGGCCTCCACCTGTTTCCATCAATGTTCATTTACAGGCTTGAGAAAAGCCCCTTAAAAAGACACTTAAAAATGGTCACTACTGGTGATGGCAAGCAAAACTGTGCTCTTCTGACTGGAACCAGTCTCTGAGGCTGGTTGCTTGATGGTAAAGCAAAGTCTTTACGCCTCTCAGAAGAAAGAAAAAACTTGAGACACCCTGGTCAATATTCTTTATTTCTGGGTATCTCAACACATCATCTTACAGAGGCTTTCAGTGAGCGCATACTAACAAAATGCAACTGGTTTCCATTAGCGTGTCTCCTATAATGTAAAATTTGGGGCAGCTGAATTCATACACTTAAGACAAAATTAATATTTTTTACAGTAACTCACATTATTGCTTTTGTATTCTGTATAAACCCAGAAACCTGATGAAAAACATGGACTTTGAGCAGTAAACCAAACTCTAACAACCCGACATACATTCAACATCTCTCTGTATCTAATACCATAACTTTTTTACTGACAGACCTTAAAAAAGCCATTTTAAGTAGGACAGCCATCCCTACCAAAGACCAAATAAAAGAGACAATCTTAGACAGGGAAAACGGCAGGATGCAGGAAGCATTCCTGACTAGAACTTGGAGCAGCATTTTGAGTTGACAGTGACTTCCAGGAAGTGGCAGGAATGTTCTGGAATGTAGCACCTACTGTGCAGTTCGTGAGGACACTTATTTATTGCTAATATTTCAGTGTTCGTCTGTTGTGTAAACACTAGCTGTCATGTATTTTGCACAGGATTTCCCATACTTTTTTAGCAGGATCTTCGCACAGTTGCCAAACAATTACACATCTATGGAACAAATCAAAGTTGAGAATGTTGATTTAAAAAAACAAAACAAACAAAAACACATTAATTTTCTGGACATTTGATTAATTTGTGCGAAAGGAGCAATTACAATACAATGCATCACAAGTTTGTCCAAACATGTAATGATAAGAGAAGTCCATTGTGTTAAAATATGGTGTGCAATGTTTTCATGACTCTTAACGACAATAGAGATGCACACACATTGTGTTAAGGTGCTAAGTATTGAACACCAAAATAAAACAAATATAAACACATCCGAACAAAACAGAGGCATTCTGACACACAAGACAACTGCGAAGACACACCACAGACTCTACACTGCAGAGCTACCATTATGTGTGTATGTGTGCTGTGTTTTTGTGGCTGTGTGTAAGAAATGACCTTATGAGAACAACTGTCTAACAGTTCTTGCGTGCTACCATTTTTTAAACATATGGTGCCTTAACATTGCTTTTCTTCATTAAAGAATGCTTAATTAAGTCAATATTTGAAGTTTCACTTGCTGCCTGTGCAATGAGTAAAGGTGAATTGGCCAATATTATACATGATCATTAGCACTGCTAATATGATGGGTTACACTGATTTTGCATGATCTTTATCACCACGTCAATAACTCAACCAATTAATTAATTATGTGCAGTGATATTCAACTCTCTCTGCAGTCTGTTAAAAATGACAATCTCTGGGGGAAGAATCTGATATCTCATTTTGGTACTTACATGGATAAGCATTTAATTGCGTTGTCTCTGCTAAACTAAAAACTCCTTCAGCCGCTCACGGCCTAACACTCCAGGGCACCATGGCTGTACATACAGTACAACACTAAATACCAAACACTGTAGGAATGAAGACAAACCACAGAACTGTAATAACAAATACCAAATAACAGGCTTGATGACAGACAACAATAAAAAAACAAAAACAAATAAAAAAACAAACATAAAAAACAAAACAAATGAGGTTTGTTCGATTACATGGAGCATACATAATGCCCATACATAATGGTCTTAGTTGTGACTCGTATGACATCCAAACCAAACAAGACGGAGGAAGCAAATTGCCATATCACCCACTAAAAATTGTGGAATGTTGTTCACTTCATGAATTAACATTTGTAAAAATGTCTTTTCACACATTAAATTACCTAGCAATAAAATACAGATATAAATAAAAATGAACAGAAAAGGTTTCACAATAGACTCCAGCAGCACAGGTCTGAATTCAGATCAGTTTACAGCTAGTACAGAGATGTCCAAATGACCAACCTCAATCCAAACAAGCGTCAGGAAAACCAGTGATTCTGATGAGAGAATGCCACTAGATGGCAGTAGGCTGGTACACTTTGTGAGTCAGGTCCTTGCTAAAGGAGGAAATTAATGAATATTTCATTCATTTCCTCCACTGACATCAGTTTTTAACAAATTGAACTCCTGGACTGGGGGTACACAGAGTAAATAATTATCCTAACTAATTTTCTCTGAAGTGAAAAATACCAAGAAAAAAAGGGTTGAAGTTCTTTTTACTTAAGATTAAATGCTTTATGGTCATCATTTACCCTGTAGCTGATTAGAAAAAGAACAAGCATCAAATTCTTCAAAAAAAAAAAATTTCAGATGCCAATGGAGAAAATGAATAGTAAATGTAACTAATTTACTAGGACCTGATTGGAGTGGAGAGAGCACAGAAGACAGTGGAACGTGCTGAAAGCTGGAATGGATGAAGGTGGAGAGCGAGCTTGACATCTGAGCTTAGCTCTGTCTTGCACCTTGTGCCAAGCCTTTTCCCATAGTGGGGGAGGGGCACTGTCTGGCACTGAGCTTGGTTTTAAGTCACCTCCTTCCAAATAAATGGAGGCAGGGAAGGGTGGTGAAGAGCAAACAGCTGAGATGCAAACGGACAGTCGTAGAAAGCTTTAGAGTCCTCCCCTCACGAGAGAAACTCCTTCTCTAGCTGGAAGACAGAGGTACGGCTGGGCCCGCTCTGAATGCGGCAAAGGGGGATGGTGCAGTCCCGCTTCTGGCCCTCCGTGTCCACGTCCAGCAGTGAGCGACCCACCTTCATCTCCCCAGCCAGCGCTAGGCCCTGGGCCACACTTTGCGCACTCTTCTCCCCCGAGCTGTGGCCCAGGGAGTAGCTCTTGTTGCGGCCCTTAAGGAGGCCCCAAGCATGCGGCCGGCCCCGCAGGGAGAGCGGACGCGGCCTTGGGATAACAGTTGTAATCGTTGATGCTGGTGACTGCAGCGCTGGTTGGATAGTGGCTGGCTCACGGTCTAGCTTCTTCTTTTGGGATGAGGAGGTGGCACTGGGGGGTACTAGAGCACCAGTGGAGGGGGAGTGGTGGGTGGATGCACCATTGGCTAAGGAGAAAAGATAGTGGTGAAATTTGAGCAACCAGGACTACAAAATAGTGCTTAGGCTTAATATAAGCCAAAGACAAATGCAACAAGTACACCATGCGATGTGCAAAACAATTCGCAGGTTGGCATGACTCACTCACCTATTTGAGTGACAGCGGGGCCGCCTTTCCGCATGGAGGTGGCCGTCTGCTCAGTGGCACCCCCCTTGGCCAGGCTGACAGGTACGGCCTGCTTGACTGGGCTAGGCTCAGGTCCCTCGGGGTCGGACTGCAGCAGGCACTTGGTGGAGTTGCACTCTGAGATGGCAGACATGGAAAGAAGGTTAACGGGCCCAGAGGAAGATGATGACAAAGATGAGAAAGACGACACTGGCTCATCTTTACGGGACCTGCACCCTCCGGGGGGGCTGGTGCTACGTCGGAAGCGCGTGGCACGCTGGAACAGTCCTTCACGCTTCTTTCTCTCCTCACGAGGCTCCGGCTCATCACCAGGGGATGCTCTGGCAGAATCCCGCAGGTCCGTGCCCAGTGCCACTGATGCAAGCAGAGCGGCGCAGCTGTGCAGGATGGCATCCAGGCGCCGGCGGCCTGAGGTGCGCTTCAGGCTATTGGTGGGTGTGTGCTGAGGGGTGGTGCTGGCTGTGGAGCTGGCTGAGGTGGGTGCATCATCGTGGTTCTCACTCACCGACGCTGCAGTGGAGGCACTGCTGCCCGAGCACCAGCCCCCGCCTCCTGCCTCACCCTGCTCATCCTTCCACAGAGGTAGATCAATATACACCTGATTGGGGAACTTCAGTTGCTTTGGTTTGCAATCCAGGTTGTCGATGTTCCCGCCTTCCTCTTTGCCAGAGCCTAAATAAACCAAAGAAATTCGTTACGAAAAGATATACTCTAGTTTTTCAACTTCATGCCTAATTTTCAGGTTGTTTACGTACACTACTGGTCAAAAGTTTTAGAACACCCTAATTTTTCCAGTTATTTATTGCAATTCAAGTAGTGAAAGTTTTCAATGAATACCCTGAAATGGTACAAAGGTAAGTACTGAACAGCCAGAGGTTAAAAAAAAAAAGATTTGGTTACCCAAAACTGGAAAATAGTGTACATTTTAGAATTATACAAAAAGGCCTTATTCAGGGAACACGAAGTGGGTCACCTGATCAGCAGCAATGAAGGTTAAATCAGCCTTGACAGATAGTGCTACTAATTCCTATAGGTGTTCCAACTTTTCTTGGTATAAAAGCAGTGTTGAAACACACACTGTGGTACCAGACCCTCAGGAGCATCAGGTGAACAGTATTGTACTGCAGAAAGTAGTGTAATGCTACAAAAATGGCAAGGAAAAGGCAAATAACATTGGGAGAGAGACCATTATAACACTTAAAAGTGTTGCTTTTTCCTACAGGGAAATTGCAAAGAAAGTCAAGGTGTCAGTGAGTACAGCTTTCCTCACCATCAAATATTACTCAGAAAGTGGGGGAAACTGTCAGGAAGTGGCCTGGCAGACCCCAAGTTACAACTGAATCAGAGAACATGTTTCTAAGAGTTAACAGCTTGTGTGATAGGCAGCTCACAGAACAACAACTTCAAGTACATCTTAATAATGGTCATAGTAAACAAGTTTCAGTTTCAACTGTGAAGAGGAGACTTTGAGCTGCAGGTTTGACAGGACGATTTGCAGCAAGAAAGCCATTGCCAAGACATCACAATAGGACAAAGAGGCTCTCCTGGGCCATGGAACACAGCCATTGGACTACTGAAGCCTGGAAGTAGGTATTGATTGAAATTTGATTTAAAATTTTTGGTTCATCACGCAGGACCTCTGTACGCCGTCAAGCAGGCAAGAGGATGGTTCCACAGTGTATAAAATCAACTGTGAAACATGGAGGAGAAAGTGTGATGGTCTGGGGCTGTTTTGCTGGATCCAGGGTCGGTGACTTGTACAGAGTGAGTGGCATCCTGAAACAACATGGCTACTACAGCATTCTGCAGTGCCGTGCAATACCCTCTGGTACGCACCTAGTTGGTCAGAGGTTCATCCTATAGCAAGATAATGACCCAAAACACTAGTCCAAACTATGCCAAAACTACCTCAGGAAAAAAGAACAAGATGGTAAGCTTGAAAACATGGAGTGGCCAGGACAATCTCCAGACTTAAACCCCACTGAGCTGGTTTGGGATGAACTGGACAGAAGAGTGAAAGCCAAGCAACCTACAAGTGCCATACATTTATGGGAAATTCTGCCACAAACCTGGGAATAACTTTCTGAATAATATTTGATTTTTCTTGTAGAAAGAATGCGACGAGTATGCTCAGCTGTTATATCTGCCAAAGGTGGCTACTTTAATAAGTCAAAAGTTTTAAATACATTTTGGTTTATAAATTGATTACATGATTTTTTTCAACCTAAATTGCATATTTGTTCTGTGTTTTAATTTTTAGAGTGCAAGACACAATAAACTGAATGATTTTCAGTAAAAAAAATGGAAAAAGTGTGGTGTTCTAAAACTTTTGACCGGTAATGTATGTATAAGACTGGTTAAGGTGTGAAGTTTGCTGAATGCTTCTGATTTTTAGGTTAGGTTTAGGTTAGGTTTTGGGGTAGTGATTTTAGGTTGTTGCTATCATCACTGACTGTTTACACAATGGTTAAGGTGCATTGGAGTTTGTAGTGGTGGGCACAAAAATAAGCTAAGACTTACTACTAAAAAGGAAAAGATATTGATTTCCACACACAAGCACTGTAGAGGAAGGCAAGATCTCTGTACCTCAACCTGAACTGTAAACCTTAGCCAAAAACGCCCCACCTCCAATCCACACACCCATTTTGCCATGTCATTTAGTTTTCAATATCATTTCAACAACTGTTGACCTACTGCCCCTTTCAGAAACTAACCCTGTTGAGAAAACAGAGCTGCCAGTGGTACGGGCTTCTGCGTCTTCAGGAGGCTGGTCGACCAGGGGTTACTCCCATCGGAGAGGGGCCGCACTCTGCCAAAACAAACACTGTGAGTGCCCAAACACTTCTATACAGAACCTCACCAAAATAAACAATTTTTATTGCAATACACTGCATTTGGATACAACTAAACAAAGTGCATTAAACTAAAAATAAATGATTATGGACCAAAACAAAAATATCAAAACACATCACAGGATGCTAAACATGGCTGTTATCACCTCTCAGCACAGTTTCCCCTTTCCTTAGTCTGGACAGAGCTGGGTCCCCACGTGCGACCCTTTTTCTTGAATCCCTTTTTTACATCCTCAAACTCCTCTGGCTTGTAGATGGTGCTCCGGCCCCAGGTCCTGTTGCTCTCATCCAGAGTCACTGCAAGCACGGTTACACAAGTAAAAACCAGCGTGCTGGCCAAGATGGGGTTTATTTCAGCGGGCTTGTGTGGTACTGTGTTAGTCTTCAGTGGTGAGGGTAAAAAAGCAACACACATTTGGGTTGTTAAGAAGATGAGTCAAGCAAGGCCCCCTCCACCATCCAGGAACAGGCTATACCAGGAAAACATTTGTTCAGAAAACCAGAGCGACCCATATTCACACAATAACTGCAGTCAGCAGTGTAATGCTGGGTTACCACAAACAGAACCACTCATGACACCACTGCGTGGCACTTCTTACTTGGCATTGACATAAAATACCTAAACGCCACATTGACTGTGTAGGGCAGTTGACACGATGCGTCAGCCTGTCCTCCATATTGTGAGTGGGATGTCTGCCTACTGAACAAATAAGCAGATAAATGTGCAAAATGAGTTTTATAAATAAAGTACACATATACAGCGCTCAATGAATTTGAATATTGTGGAAAATTTAATTTATTTTATTGATTCAAATAAACAGTTTCAAGCCTCTGTTTGCTTTAGCTTACAGCTAATTAAATCCAAAAGTATCTGGTATCTCAGAAAATTAGAATATTAC
Source organism: Setipinna tenuifilis (assembly GCA_030347295.1). Classification (NCBI taxonomy): domain Eukaryota; kingdom Metazoa; phylum Chordata; class Actinopteri; order Clupeiformes; family Engraulidae; genus Setipinna; species Setipinna tenuifilis. Next base: position 34,151,217 of record CM059266.1, on the reverse strand, counting down.
ATCAGACCAACAATAAATACTGAAATATCAGCCTTCTAACAAGCCTGCTTTTGCATGTCACATTGCATTGAAATAAATGAATATTTCCACAACATTCTAATTCATTAACATCACTGCGTGCACATGGATAAGCTTAATCTGATTGTAAATGGATTGTAATCGTATCGAATTTATGTGCACAGGCTTAAGATCATATAGGGACTGGATTGGATCCGTTAGGAACCCCTGGCTTAAGCCGATGTTAATCCGCTTGGTACCACCTTGTGCATGGTATCGTATCGTATCCGTGTACTGTGCATTATTACTTCCAAGCAGAATGCACAACATGTACATGATGCTCTGTCAAACTCCTCAAATGCCATCTTTGTTTGTATGCCGTCAGATAGTTTATTTTCTTTATTTAGTAGCCATCAACCGGAAGTAGTTCTAACACCACTTGTTGAAAGGACTACAGTGCCACCTAGTGTAGCGGAGTCAACCAGGTCTCTGACCATTATCTGATTACACAAACTCCATTGGAAAAATCCAATACGATCCTACCATGTGCACATAGTGCATGTGTCTGTATACAGTTTCCTCATTTTGATCAATTGTTTTACACCAATTTAGTCATTCTTAAATTTTTCATTCATTTTTAGTTTACATTTGTAACTCTGCATTATAAGTATAGTCATCATATTGTAATAAATTGGTTATTTCTACTGTGGGTTGACACACAATAATGATAGGATTCTCTAATGTTTGACTACTGTGTTTTTTATATGTTCTAAGTCGGTTTGAATAAACACATCAGTTTAACTTTTAAACAAAAAATACTCAATGTCTGCAAATCAAAGTAGTATCATCATCTATGTATTCTTTTGTCTGTGCTACAAAGCTTTAGTCATCATGTGGCGTTTGTGTGCCTGGATAACCCAGCATCTCATTGTCCTGCAGCTTACAATATTATTTACATTACATTATTTCTGCCATCCTGAGTTCAGGAGATAAACATGATGGACTGCCTTCCTGTGTGTGTGTGTGTGTGTGTGTGTGTGTGTGTGTGTGTGTGTGTGTGTGTGTATAGGTAAGGGATGGACCACAAACTCAGGAAACCAGTCCAAGTTGTTTTGTTTAACTTCCTGAACTCTTGGAAAACTGCAACCAAATTAACCACGTAGGTGTCAAAGCACAGAAAACTGGTATTAGGTCACACACATACGACCAGAGTCCCACAAAGCTACAGATTCCTTGCCTTTCTTCCTAAAGCCACTAGAGGAAGCGCACTCGCTTGTGATATCCACGTCCTGATGGTACACATACAAACTGTCCCTGGGGACTGTCTCAGTGTGTGTACTGACTGGAGGAAGAGAACATTGTTATGCAACCGTGACATGGAATTCACCAGAAGAACATGCTAGGGGTGAACCTCATAACTTCTGCAACAACAAGGAGCTTAGGCTCGTTTCCCAAAACCATAATTGCTAACTAGTTAGCACCTCAGTTGGTTGCCAATGGACAATTGCATTACAACATGATTGCAATTAGGCCAGTTTTGATTCTAACATTTAAATTTTAAATTCTAGAGTGTTTTCACACTTGGTCCCTTTCAGCGTTTAAAGTGAACTCAGATCGCTAACTGAGCATTATAGGCCTATGTGAACACTGTAAGCGCACTCAGACCTCTTTAAAACAAACTGAACCGAGACCGTGGGTGTGGTTCACTAAAAGGTCGCCTAACCTGCACGGTATTGGTTCATTTGGGCAACCTCGGTTCACTTAGCCTTTTGGCAATGTTTTATAACCATGTATGTGTATTAAAGGTGACTGTGATTTCTTCTAGTAACCGCTGTTCCAGGGACAACACCACTAAGTTGTTGCAGATGTAACAACTTTTTTAACCATTTGCTGATGTGTGATGCACCGCTTGTCCCTGGAACGATTACTTGAAAAAATCACTGTCATACTGTATTAAATGTCCTGCATCTACAGGAGATGGTTGATTCGCCAACGTCTATTTACTTTCGCGTTGTATTTTCACAAGAGGGAGGGGGGAAACCAGCCTTTATGCAGTCAAACCTACTTGCACTTAACTGAATAGGACAAATATAGTTGCAGTTATTCACTTCAATTAACAAGTTTGTTACCTCACTTGCTTCACAGACTCACTCAGAGTGATTGATATCATACACAATTGTAAACAATATTAAAGTACAATTACATTTGTATTATTTTACAACTTAACATTATTTTTTTTTATTTTTAAAATAAAAAAATATATGTTGTGGCGTAATGCGATCATAAATGTGGAACACCCAACCCTCTCTGGTGAAGGTCTGGGAGCTCCAGAGAAGCTACAGTGTGAACAGAAAGAGGACTGAGGCTCCATCAGAGCTCAGGTGGAACAGAAAGAGGACACAGGCTTCTTTCACAATGTGAACACAAATAGAACTGAGTTTGTTTTCTGCTGGTCCACTTTTAGGGGATTGAATTCATTTAAAGGGAACCATATGTGAAAACACCCCTAGTATAGCTGGAATTCTGGCTAAGTGTCCATAACATAACTGGCTGTTATCTGTATCTAAAATTTGTTGGAAACATTTTATTGAAAAAATGTGTCCACTGGGAAAAATAATGTGGTTGTGTATTTTAATATGAGTCACACATCCAGGATTTCACTTCAGCCCCAACATAAAACAAGCTACAAAACACAAAGTGCATGTTGAGAACATTACAGATAGAGCCATTACCATACTCCCAGAAATCTTATGGTTATATTTTAGGATCAGGATAACAACTCAAAACCTCTGGGCCACCTTAATGTCTTAGATGACGCTTAGGGCTTCAGGCAACTATGCCATGCAAGGTTATAATAGTTGACTAGAATGAATGAAATAATGAAAAATTAAAACTGAAAAAAACATTTTTGTTAATTAAAATAAATAAAAACTAGATTTCTAAAAGAAAAAAGTGATAACTAACTGTATTGTGTGTTTACAAAGCTAACTAAAACAAACTGAAATTCTAGTTAAATTGCTTAAGGTTTTTTGTTTGTCAGTTTATTTGCCATGCACGGGGAAACTTTGTGCATGTGGAGATTCTGTTTACTTGCGCATGTGCGACTATGCACATGTATGTCAGAGAGTAATAGTACAACACACTGAAATTGTCAGTCTTAAGCTACCGCTGTTGTCACGCTTGCAAAATAACTTTGTGGGTGCACACGGTAGTTGTAGCAATAGTTTATTAACATGGAAGTTTGTGTTCAGTTCAGGTTTTTAGCCTATTATCTGTTATATAATTATTGGCTTAGCTTAATGAGTGGAAGCCGTACATTCTGTTGCTTCTTTTCTATTTTGCAGAACTTCCTATTTTCTGGTCAAAGGACTCACCTATGGATGCCGGGCTGTCTTTGTAGTGCCAATCCTGGGCACGAGCACAAGCTAGTGTATATTGCAATTGTAATGGATTATTCTGATTAACATATATTTAAGAATTATGTCTGAACTTCACTGGTTTGCTGCAAATAAATGCATTATGTTTTATTCATATGACATTCTGATGTTAGTTAAAACCTGAAATTATGTACATGGCTGGTTTATGGGGTACTGCTGATTTAAAATTGATTTTTCTGTATTTTTGATTCTACACTCTTCTTTGATTCCCATATAAAACATGGTCACCAAAACAGCCTTTCTCCATCTGAAAACCATTTTCAAACTCCACTCTTTTTTATTCTGCAGAGAGACGTCTCACCTGGACCATGGCAACATATCCCGCCCATCCTCCATCAGCTACACTGGCTTCAGGGCATTTAGTGTGGCTGGCCCTAACTTCTGAAACAACCTCCCACTTGTACTGTGTCAATGCATTTCAATCTCTACTTTCAAAACCATGCTGAGAACTCACCTTTTCACTATGGCCTTCTCATCCTAGTCTTGACTTTGTATGAGATTTTATTTATTCAATGTTTGATTTGTCACTGTAGTGTCTTTTAACAAGAGTCCTGTGTCCCTACATGTTACCTGTTTTTTATAGCCTATTTTATGTCTTGTTTTACTGTACAGTGTCAATGGGTAACTTGAATGGCACCTCAAAAAATGTTTTATTTATTATTAAGCCAGTATTACTACACTAACATTAGGCTAAGGTAAGTAACAACAACTTGTCATGTTAGCAACACTACTCGAAGCTAATTCCAGAGTTGGGCTATCAGGCCTGGTGGACTGTATGGAGTGAAGGTGGACATGACTTACACTGGATGGCGCGCAGGCGAGGGATGAGGGTGGGGCTGCTGGGGGGGCTGGAGCTGGTGCTGTTGAGGCTCCGCCTCTTGTCCATGGAGGGCGACGCCTGGACTGTGATCTTATGCTGGAAGTCTGCGAGCAAGGTTTGTTGGATGGTCAAAACAAATAATGGTATGTCAAAGTAGTAAATGCTGTGTAATGACTGGCCCGATACTCCATACAAGTTGTCTACACCTTATTTTTACTGGTGGTTGATGGTGTGGGTTTTCTAGGCTGCTGTTTATGTGTGCCTGGCACTGTCTGATGTTAATCCACTACTTGTCTTTTTTTTTTTGTAGATTAGGTTTCTCTATTTTTATTTAAATTGTAAGTGTTTCCTTTCTTGGTCATTGACTATAGAGACTAAAGAGACTATAGTCTTAATATGAGCCCCTTGGTTAAATAAAGCGAAAATAAAAATAAATTTTAGGTCTTGCCATTTTTTAAAAAAAGAAAGAACTTGTCAGGTTACTTATGGACTGAGTTTTGATTTATTACACACAATTATTACACACAAAAGGTATGACCCCAGATAGCCATCTTCTGATATAACTGCTTGACAGTGTTGCAAAGTAAAGTTTTATCACAGCAGGAAAATTAGACTAATGTGGCCTGAACTTTCCTGTGTTGCTTCTCTTCTGTGCTGTTAATAAACAGTAATGTAGTTCTCAAGAACGGTCAAGTTCTTGAGACCAACATTTTTTGTGGTCTCGGTCTTGTCCGGACTCAACAGCATTTGGTCTTGGTCGTCTTGGTCTTGATTCTCTTTGGTCTTGGTCTTGTTTTGGTCTCGGACATAGCGGTCACGATGGGATTTGTGCAAAAATCAAGCAAGTCGCTCATGCACCTCATCACAGAACAATATCATAATTTATTATGTGCCTTACTTCACATGCAGCCAGATACATCTATTTTAAGACATGTTACATTGTATATAGGGATGCACTGATCCAATATTTTGTCAAATTAGCTGAATCGGGTGTCGGAAAGCTCAGCCAATCAATTGACAGATTTATGTTCTTGACAAGTGACTGCAACATCACGGTACGCTACCCTGGCATGTACATACTGCTCAACTGGCTTGCAATGTTTTAACTAGGTACAGCAGTTACAGATGTAAAGGGTACAATATGAAAATGCCTATTTTCTAAATGCTTTCAGAAAACGGACACTGAAATTACACGATTATTTACTGCAAGCTTTAATGAACAACCAGGAAGTACACTACACCTGGATGACTTCTGTCGGTGTACTACCCAACTAGTTTCTGTTGTCTGCTTGTCAGCTGTGTAGTAACTAGCAATTAACCTTGCAAGACACATCTCTTGTATAATCCAATAAAAATTCTCCTCCAGTAGTTTATTAATATTTATTTAAACTGATACAAACTATATACAGAATAAACAGTCAAGACTGATTCTTTCAGTCTCTTCCACATGGTGAGGTACACAGTTTATTAATTCAGTGGCGATATAAAATCGTTATCAACTGATACACAAAACCCAGGTGGAATCGGTATCAAAACTAAAAGTCGGATCGGTGCATCCCTCATTGTATACATTTTCTTAGTGAACACTGCCAGCGCTCCACAGTCCACAAACATAGCTCACCAGCCACCTACATACATCGCAGATTAGCCATATTCAAAGGATACCTCAGGCCTCTGCCACTTGTATAAGAGACTGAACATCTTCCTGCTACACCTTCTTGAGTTATGATAAAATAGTAGAGAATCTCAGAATATATTTTTTATTAGGCCTAAAGGGAGTGTTATGTTTATGAAATATAGACCTAAGGTGTAACTATAACAAATGTGGATGATTTAACCACTAATTTGGTTTAACTAGTCATGGCATAGCATTGGCTTGTTTGTACCATTTTTATCAGTAGTCATGTTATGTCAGTTCTAACCCTAGTCTATTTTGGGTCTTGGTCTTGGACTCGCCTTAGGGTGTTTGGCCTGTCTGGACTCAGCAGTGTTTTGGTCTTGACATTCTACGGTCTTGGCAGTGTCTTGGTCTCAGTTAAGGCGGTCTTGACTACAACGCTGTTAATAGGGCAATCACCCCAACTATGACATGAAAATGATTTTTTTACGGTGATTTTAAAGCTTGATAAGATGTAGGAAGCAGGGCCAGGCACACAACCCAATCGCTGACATTCCTATGATCCCAATTATTAAATGTAGTATATTTGGAACTCAATTGTCATTAGTCATGTTTCCATCTAACTAACTTCACATCAATTATGCAAATTCACAGTAATTCGACTTAAGATGTCTATCAGCAGTCATTTTAGACAACAAACTGTGAATTTCAAGTGTTTCCAAGGCAGGGTTTCTTATTCAAATAACTAAAATGCACATTAACAACAGAAACCCAGTAACAGGCATGTAAAATAAAATCATGCATAGTGAGGCCTGGATATCCACACTGTATTTTATTTAAAACGTTCTGTCTAGCTCACCTGAGGGTAAGCTGATGCGGTTGCCGTCCTTGAGCTTGAGTCTGCTGCGCTTGAACTTGCCCTTCCTCTTCTTGACGTTGGGCTTGTCCTTATTGAGTTGAAAAATGAGAATGTTGAGTTCACGCTCCAGCACATTGATCTCACGCTCGGCCAGCTGGCTCCCGTCGCTTCAGCAGCTCCTCCTGAGACTTCTGCTGGAGCGCCGCCCGGGTCAGCTCCTCCTCACGAGATCGCAGCTCCTAACCATCACCAGAGAAAAAACACTTGGTTAAGACTCAGTCTGCAGTTCCTAGCCACCATCACCAGAAGGAACACTTGGTCAAGACTCAATCCTCACAAATTCAGGACCAAAATGGTGGGGTAAATATACAGAGAAACAAATGTTTGCAAGAGGCAGTGGTAGTCATGGGCTTGGGGTTAAGGAGCTACACCCTCAGGACAGGGATTAAATTCCCCACGTGGGAGGGGGAAGTGAATGATCAGCACTGTCCTCCACCCTCTCCCCATGACTGAGGTGCCCTTGTGTCAGCCAGCTAACCCCCACTGCTGCCCATACATACACACTGCTACCTGGGTGATGCACTGCCGGGTGCCCACCTGTGTGACAGGTGTGTTCACTTCATTCATTGGTTAAATGGACAGATCTGTGGGCAGCTGTGGCCTAGTGGGTCGCAGGTTCAAATTCAGTTCCAGTAGGAAGAATGGGGGTGGGCAAATAAATAAATAGTGCTCTCCTGCACCCTCATTCAGAGGAGATTTCTCTAAGACTGCAAGGGAAGCTCTGCTTCCCCTAAAATGTAAAAAAAATGTAATGGTCAAATGTTTACAAAATGCCTTAAAACATGTTCATTTCAAACACCAGTTTGTTAATAATAGGCCCATTATTACAAATCAACTGAGTTGGTGTTGTTAACTTAGCATTCCACTTTGTTCTCATGGCCTATGGCCAACGCATTTCCTCATAGACGTCCAGCGTCAATGCACTTCAATGGGCCAGCACGGACCCCTCATTTTCTATGCATGGAAACTGGATGGTCATTGGAGAAATACCATTTTTTCTCCCCCCCCGGACGCTGAGCGTCTCTGGGGGTGAATGGAATGGTGGGCGGGGTTTTGTTGGTCCGGACTTCAAGCAGTCCCCGTGTTGATTGGTGAACCTCTGAATACGGTTTTGATTGGCTGGCGTTTTTGATACATAGACTGTCACTTGGCTGCTGGAGCTCAGTCCCATCGCGGATGTGCACCTGCACTAGCCCGCTAGGAGAGCACTATGGCAGACCATTTTCTAGAGCAGGAACGAAGGGTAGAATTAACGTATAAGTAAATGGACAAATTCTATGATTATGTTGGCAGTGAGGTTCCCCTCTTTGGAATACCAGCATCCGCCACTGCCCTCATTCATGGCTGAAGTGCCATTGAGCAAGGCATCTAAACCCACAAGGGATTGCAACTGAAGCCTTGTACCTAAGTAATTGTTGCTCTGGATAAGAGTGTCAGCGAAGTGTAATGTAATCTTGGCAGGAGGATTCCATCTGAAGACATAAAGAATCACTTAAATTTACTTTGGGATAGTCCAATGCCAAAGAGACAGAACATATTGACTTAGATGTCAGGTAAGACAAAATTTGAAACAGCAATGGTGCTTCGTGATTGTTGTACTTTTATTTTGGCAAGTTGTCACTGTTCTGTCTTCATGTGCAGTTTATGACAGCTGCTATGAATGTGTAAGAACTCACCTGTCAAGTAAAGTGTAACCAACCTGGTACATGAATTATAGTTCACAATTAGTGCACAAAGCAAGGTTAAAGTTTGTATTAAAGACTTACAACCATGCTGACTTAATGCTGACATTTTAGGAATCTTTTTTTTTAAACACTGAAGTTAATATATCCTCATGAATGTGATGCTCTTGAAAGAGGAGGAAAAACTTTTTCTGTAGGGTTAACAAACACAACAATGTTACATGAGGAAAATGTGACCGTAAATCATTATCATTTGTGGGATGTTTTGCATGGATGTCAAAATGTTATAAGGTCATAAAATATCATTCAGTTTCTTTTGGTATGCCTAGCTGAAACTTGTGAATGTGTGACTGAAAGGTTCTCTTCAGAAAGACATCATTTTGGTACAACTTTGTTATTAGTCTCCACTGCATCTAAAAGCAATAGTTACTTCCTAACTGAAGAATGACACAGGATGCTGTGTCAACTAAAGCAGTGATTCTTAACCAGAGCGCCAACAAACTTTGAGTGGGCCGCAAAAAACTTTTGGTTCTGCACCTGTGGGTCCACAGTGCAGTGAGGTGTCAGCCAGTTGTTTAACACGCTGTAATAAGCAGCAGCAGCAGAAGCCAGCAGCAACCTTTGGCTGAAGTTTTGGAGACATTTTTAAAATGCTAAAAATAAAAATGAACGTGATCCTAACACCTCCTCAAAGGCTAAATTTGTACAATCCTGATTTTATTAAAGAGATACTATGCATCTTTGAGTGCTTTTTCTCAACGGAAATCCCACTAGTGTCTCCAAGTAAATGGACGGAATGGAATCTCCTAGCCATGCGCTCAACTGACAGAAACGGTGTTGGGTATGATGTGCCTGTTCCCTGCAAGCTCCAAACTTTTTTTGGCTTTACATAAAAATGTCTATCCTGTCTGGATGGGGGTGAAGCCAGGAAACCTGCGCAATAACATGTCTTGAATGCAGTATAACTTTTGTCAATGGTATTTCCCAAAAATTTTTGTAAGGAAAGCAGTGAACCAATTTTCACCAAAAAAGGAATCACCCCGAGGCAGTGAGAATACTAACATACTGTCATTAGGGAGATTTCCAGGCGTTTATGAGGACGAAAATCCCACTTTTCATGCAGTGATATTGTAAGCATGGTATTCTGTCCACAGACAGCAGGGCGGTCAGGAACGTCAACATTTGCCTGGTAATGACACATTTAAGCATCAAACGACTTCTGGTAATTAATTAACTTGAAAAAATTACATAGCGCTGCTTTAAGTTCAGTTTTGTGAACAGCAGTAGCGAGGCAGAGCAGAGAGTCCAGTGTGTTGAGGGTGGGCTAACGCTATAAAACGAAGCACCAATGGCTTCAAAACTAAGGCGGCATCTAGAAACCAAACATCCAAAGCTAGTTAGAAAGCCAGTGGAATACCATGCCACCGACTGGCAACGCTAAATGTGCTTTGAAAGCCAGCTACCTTGTAGCTACGTGTGGCGAGGAGTAACAAAGCATTTACCATAGCGGAGGATTTGGTTCTGCCTGCTGCTGTGGACGTGAGGGGGGCAAGCATCTGACTGTAATGTCACCTGTACAATTTTTACTGTAACAGTTCCCTCTACCAGTGTGTCTATCAAGTTTGGTTGGCATATGTAAAGTCTTTCTTGACATATGACCTAAATTACTGTTTGGCAGATTTGCTGCTCAATGCAATTGACTGTGACATGCAAATGCTTTTGCTGATCAAATCGCCAGGGGGTTCCTCTGTGTGGCTTGATCTGCAGATTATATAAGTTTTGGGAATATTGCACAAAATGTGTGACTTGTGAAAGTGTAGTCTCACTTTCCATTTTTTTATAAAATGGTGAAAAAATTTAGAGGCAGAGGAAACAGATGCCATGGGGATTGGTGAACTTGGCTTGATCCAAGGATTCACAACACATGATCTTTTAGTTTCAAACCAAAATGCAGTAATAGATAAGCCTAAAATTTTGCTTACTACTTACTTTTGATTATTCAAGTGATGTGTTAAAGCGTTGCCAAGAAATAAGTTTACTTCCTGTTTGGTGGCCTTCCCACTGAATTTGATTTGCTGAGGGCCATCACTGGGACATCGCAAACTATGACCAGAACTCAATGCTCCAGAACTATGCTTATTATAATGCCCCTTAGTGGCCAAACTGCAACTCAGTGCCTCAGGAAGTTTGAACCTAGCAGTGAATGTGCTAAAAGAAAAAGCTTGTAGAGCTTTCTAGGCTATTAAAAGAAACTTTAAAAAGATACAAATTTCATTTAAGATCTGGTGCAAAATCGTTAACAGTGTCATTATGCCTATTGCACTGTATGGATGTGAAGTATGAGGTCCACTTATTAAGCTAGACTACACTAGATGGGACAAACATGCCATAGAATCCCTGCATGCAGAATTTCTTAGAAACATCCTCAGGGTCCAAAGAAAAACACCCACAAATGCAGAATTAGGCAGATTTCCATTGGCATTAAATACACAAAAGAGATGCCCAAGTTTTGGACCCATCTAAAATCTCATGCAGAGGACACTATAAAGTTTTAAGCACTGAAAACCCAAGAGGTCAAAAAAAAAAGTTGGCAGATTGTCTCTTCACAGTCAAAGATACAAAGCAGAGACAGATCCTAACCAAGCACAGGCTTAGTGACCACAGTCCTGCTATAGAGAAAGGGCAATATAAAAAAAAGCATGGCTCACAAGAGAGTAGCGGATCTGTGTTCATTGTACGACTGGTGAGGTCGAAACAGAGATGCACTTCCTACTTTACTGTCCAAAATATGAATATGTGACGCTCGTGACGCTTCTGGCTGAGTGTACGCAGGCACGTTTTGGCTGCCGCTGCTCTCCGGCAAATGTTTTAACTTTTTAAACTTTTAACTAACCTGGATTTTAAACCTGTGTATGACTGTTGCGGTTCACAATGCGGTTCGTGCTCGGCAAATTCGCTACCTGGTGTGCAATCGCCTGGATTACCGTGTGTCTCCTCTGCCAACCTGCCTCTGGTTTGTTCCAGTATTCGGCTGCTGAGCTCCTCCGGCTACAAGGCTACCTGCCTGTCCCCCCGCCGGTAAACCTCCTGCGCCTCCACCCGGACATTGCCCTGCTGCTTCGCCGGAGACACACACACCGGGGATCTCGTCGGAGCTTCCACTCCAACGACGCCTCGGCCATAACTTCTATCTGGTCCACCACTCGCCGACCCCGCAGACCTCCAGAGCAAGCTGTCAATTCCAATGCACTAGCCATTCCGGCTAGGTCGACAGCTAACGCCTCCCCGACAGTCAGACAGGATAACCATACAGTCAACCTTGGACTTCTCAACATCCGCTCACTCACGAACAAAGGTAGTCTCATCCACGAACTCCTCACCGACCGTAAGATTGACTTTCTCTGTTTAACTGAAACTTGGCAACAACCCGGCGACTTTTCCCAACTCAACGAATCCACTCTACACGGCTATGTTTACATCTGTCAACCCCGCGGCTCTGGTCGTGGGGGTGGTCTCGCGTTAATCCAACGCGAGACTTGGAAAGTCCAGCCAGTATCCGTGCCCACTCTCACCTCACTAGAGTGCACTGTCTGCCAACTGAGACTTCTCATCGTGTCTTGACAGTTTTGGATTCCAGCAATTTGTAGGTTTCCCCACCCACTGTAAAGGACATATACTGGACTTAATCTGCTGCTCTGGCCTCTCACCCTCCAACTGCTCAGCTGATCACCTCCCCATATCTGACCACTCTCTTGTCACTTTCAGTATCACCCTCTCTCTCTCTATCACCAAGACTCCCCGCCTCATCTCTTTCCGTAACATCAAAGACATTAACATTGACACTCTCTCTGCCTCCCTTGAACATATTCAGATTCCTGACCACCTCCTCTCCCCTGATGAACTTGTCACTCTCTACAACAATAGTCTACAAAACATCCTGAACTGTATTGCTCCTGTTAAAACTCCGTCTGTCACTTTTTCACAAACTGCCCCCTGGTACACCTCTGAGCTTCGGTCCATGAAAGCAAAAGGCCGTCAGCTTGAGCGTCTGTACAAGAAAACTGGTCTCACTATTCACAGAGAAATGTACAATACCCACATATTACACTACAAGCACTCCATTTCTCAAACTAAATCTAACTATTACTCCACTTTAATCCACTCTCATGAAGGCAACTCTAAAACACTTTTCACCCTTCTCAACAGAATCATCAAGCCACCTGACTCACTCCCCACCCACCTGTATTCAACTGAAACATGCAATACCTTAATGGACTTTTTCAATGCAAAAATTCACAATATTCACCAACATCTCCAGTCCAACCCATCTTCTCTCTCCTCCCCTGAACTCTTCCCCCTGTGCCAGACCCTATCCACCTTCCAAATCCCGGAGCCCTCTGAAATATCTGACCTCATCATCAAGTCAAAGCCCTCCACTGTCAGCTTGATCCCCTACCCACAACCCTTGTAAAATCCTGCCTTCCTTCTCTCCTCCCCATCATCTCTGCCATCATCAATTCTTCACTTAGCACTGGAACTGTTCCTCCACCCTTCAAAGTTGCTGCTGTTACTCCAATACTTAAGAAACCTGGATCTGACCCTTCTGACTTTAATAACCCCCATTTCCAACCTTCCCTTCATCTCCAAAATATTAGAAAAAATTGTAGCCTCTCAACTCCACTCTCATCTCTCTCACAACTCCCTCTATGAGCACTTTCAATCTGGATTTCGCCCCCTACACAGCACTGAAACCGCCCTCATAAAAATTACCAACGATCTTCTCATGGCAGCTGACTCAGGACTACTTTCCATCCTCATCCTCCCCGATTTAAGTGCAGCCTTTGACACCATCTCTCACCCCATCCTCCTCCAGAGACTTTCCTCCATTGGCATCACTGACACCCCTTTAAACTGGTTCCACTCATATCCTTCTGGTCGTACACAGTTCATACAGCTCAAGTCATTTAAATCCCAATCCTCCCCTGTTACCTCTGGCGTGCCCCAAGGGTCAGTCCTGGGGCCCCTCCTCTTTATCACCTACCTCCTTCCACTTGGCAACATCTTCCGTAAATTTAACATCAATTTCCACTGTTATGCCGACGACACCCAGCTCTACCTATCCGGAAAACCATCTGTCACTTCCCCCCCCCCCCCCCTCACCTCCGAAATCAAATCCTGGTTCACCTCCAACTTCTTAAAACTTAACAGTGACAAAACAGAAGTCCTCCTCATAGGCACCAAATCCACCCTATCCAAAGCTAGCAATATCTCTTTTTCAATTGATGGATCCTCAGTCTCCCCCTCTCCCCAGGTCAAGAGCTTGGGTGTCATCCTAGACAGTTCTCCATCATTCCACTCCCACATTAACAACATCACCAGGTCCGCCTACTTTCACCTACGCAACATCAATCGTCTTCGCCCCTCCCTCTCCTCCCACACCTCTTCCATCCTTGTACACAGCCTTGTCACCTCCCGTCTTGACTACTGTAACTCCCTCCTCTTTGGTCTCCCCCACAAATCCCTTCACAAGCTGCAACTGGTGCAAAACTCTGCTGCCCGCATCATTACCAGGACCCCTTCATTTTACCATATTACCCCTGTACTACAGCATCTCCACTGGCTCCCCATTAAGCACAGAATTCATTTTAAAATACTCCTCCATACTTTCAAAGCCATCCACAATCTTGCCCCTCCTTACCTGTCTAATCTTCTTCACACTGCTATTCCCTCTCGCTCCCTTCGTTCCTCCTCCTCCCTCCTCCTTACTGTCCCCACTGCCCGCCTCAGTACTATGGGGAGTAGAGCTTTCAGTTGCTCTGCTCCCCAACTCTGGAATGCACTACCCCCTGACATCCGCAATATTGACTCTCTACCCCTCTTTAAATCCAGACTAAAAACTCATTTGTTTCAGTTAGCTTATGCCCTTTGACTTTTAATTATTTCCTTGTTTTATATTTTACAGTCTGTGCTTTTTATTGTGTATTGCCTTTTTAATCTTTGTATTTGTATTGCTTTTTATCTTTGTATAGTGTCCTTGGGTGTTTTGAAAGGCGCTCTGAAATAAAATGCATTATTATTATTATTATTATTAATATGAAATATGAGCTAAGAAAGCAATATTTTTTACTCCTTACCTTCCTCTTCTAGGAGAAGGACCAAATGCTTTGTAAGCTGCACAATACGCCATACCCTGAGAGACAGTGAGTGACTTTTGTTGTTGTTGTTTTTTAATGCTGCCCCATTTAAATTGTTTTTGTGTATGGATCCAAGATGGCGGCGTGGACACACGCTGTGGCTGCTCTCCATCACAACGCTACCTGCGGAACAGCGGTCTGCTCTGGAAGCACTCACCATCACCGACCCCGACTCCTAGATCTCATCCGCAGTGGAGACGTCACAAGTGGTGCGAGAGGAAACAGAAGGGGGGTAAACGCGGAGGCATCCGGAACAGGCTAGCTGCAAACCCACACAAGCCTGCAATCCCCACCATCGTACTGTCCAATGTACGCTCGCTGCATAATAAGCTGCCGCCGTCGTCTGTAAACACTCTTCACCACTGCTAGAGACTATGATCATCAACTGCTGACCGTTCTACCTGTCGAGGGAATTCACAGCCATACTACTCATTGCTGTTTATATCCCTCCTAGCTTCAACAATAACAACAGGAGCGAGGCACTGAACGAACTGTATCAGCACGTGAGCGAGCAGCACAATGCCCATCCAGATGCTTTTCTCATTCTGGCTGGCGATTTTAACCACGCAGACCCAAAGTCTGTGCTTCCCAAATTACAAAATCACATCAACTTTCCCAGGGGCGGTCTACAGGCTGCTGAGGGTAAGTAATGCTGCCTTTAGAGCCAGAGATGAGGTGGGCCTAAGGACAGCAAAGGCAAACCTGTCACGTGGCATCAGAGAGGCTAAGAGGCAGTACTCCAGGAAGATAGCACAGCACTTTAATGACAGCAGAGATATGTGGAGTCTGTGGCAGGGGATACAGACCATAACGGACTATGAGTCAACACCACAGAATGCGACAGCTCCACCTCCCTGCCAAATGAGCTGAATGAGTTTTTCGCTCGCTTTGAGGCCCACAACAGCACCCCGGCACAGAAGACTCCACCCCCCTCGATGACCAGGTTCTGACACTATCCCCGGACAGCGTGAGGAGATCCCTCAGCACGATCAATGTATGCAAAGCTCCGGGACCTGACAACATCTCTCCTCGTGTATTGAGAGACTGTGCTGCAGAACTCACAGATGTCTGAGACACATCTCTGAGCCAGGCTGTTGTCCCCACATGCATCCAAACCTACACCATGATCCCCGTGCCGAAGAAGTCGTCCCCATCCAGCCTCAACGACTACCGTCTGGTTGCTCTCACCCCCCTTGTCATGAAGTGCTTCGAACGGCTAGTCATGCAACACATGAAGATATCTCTGCCCTCCACCCTGGACCCATTTCAATTTACATACCGGTCTAACCGCTTGACTGATGAAGCAATCTCAACAGCCCTCCACTCAGCCCTTACACACCTGGACAACAGAGACTGTTAGAATGTTGTTCATTGACTTTAGTTCAGCATTCAACACAATCATCCCCCAGCAACTCATGCTCAAACTAGAGACGCTGGGGATCAACACTTCAGTGTGCAACTGGCTGCTCGATTTCCTGACAGGAAGACCGTAGGCAGTACGGGTTAGCAGCAACACCTCCAACACCGTCATACTGAACACAGGGGCTTCCCAAGGATGTGTGCTGAGGTCCCTCCTCTTCACTCTGCTGACGCACGGCTGCACACCATCACACAGCTCCAACCTCTTCATCAAGTTTGCGGATAATACAACTGTCTTGGGTCACATCAGCAACATTGATGAGACACACTGCAGGAGCAAGGTGAGCCACCTGGTCAAGTGGTGCAGTGAGAACAACCTCTTCCTCAACGTGGAGAAGACAAAGGAGATTGTCGTAGACTTCAGGAGAGTGCACTCACAGCACGCCCCCCTCATCATCAACGGAGCTGCTCTTAGTGTAAGTGTCCCAGTCTGCTGAAACTTACCTGCTGAAACACATCTCTCTCCTCCACACCAAAGACACATTTTTCTACTGTGGAGTTCCATTTTACTGCTCCACAGTAATTTCAGTGTACACTTTTCTTTTGTACTACAACCAATGCCACTGCTGCTTAAATGGCAAAAAGCGCAAAAGAGTTTTCTCCTGTATTTAAACAAGCTAATGCAAAGTGGGAGTTTTTCCCTCACCCCAGTCGCCCCCCAAGTACAATAACAGGAACGGTCAACAGCATCCCAATTTCCTTTTTCCTAGAGCTACCAAGCTGTAACTAATGCTGTCTTGTCTTTTTCTGCCAAACTGTTGAAGCACTTTGAGATTATCACAGTGTATCATTTATTTTACAAGGTTTTGACTTGTTAAACTGTAAGTGAACTTGATTTAGTTATTTAATAGGAATCAAACCAAGCCTCCAATCAATTAGAGGCTAAAGCACCTCTGCCTGAAACTACAGTAGAGGCTGTGCAACCCTACATCTGGGACACCTATAGGACAACTTCTGACATGAAGTGGCACACGGCACTACTTGTTTACCTAGGGGCATGGATGGATCACTGGTTTAGGGGGGTGGGGAGTTTCAGTTCTGGCAGCCCCAGGGCCCAGCACTGTGGTTTCTCTCCATTGCAACTGGTCACAAATCAGTTTGACAGACTGTGAGCAGATTCTTCACAGCACACATTGAGCGAAGAAAAAAAAAAACGAAATGGATTTAGACCCAGCGCTTCATGGGTTAAAAAGGACACATCATACATTTGATCATGGAATGTGTTGGTTGTTAACTCATATCTCCCTCACCAGCATAAAGTGTGCAAAATACACTGCACAACAATCGTGGCCATAACAGCAGAACAGAAACACACAGCACAAAATCAATGACTCATTCAGAAATACATACGCAAGTCTGTCAGACTACAGGATGTCGACAATCCCCCAATATAGTACCTTAACTCTCTAGAAGTATTATATTATCAGAAGCACCTTTGTATCCACAAAGTATGACTTTTCACTAAAAAAATGTAACAAAAACACTAAACACTACACTCACTGCTCACAACACTAAAATATTCTCAAGGATTTAGATAACTGTAATCAGCTTTACCATGTAGTCTTTCAAACAAACAAAAAATAGAACTGTTCTTATGATTTCTGACATTACTTCAGTTCAAGAACCACAAAGAATTGTGGTTACCTGAAGGAAATTCACTGAAACAGATTCACATATATTCTTTAGAAAAAAAGTAGCCTGCTACAGATCTTGCCAAGTCTGACTCTCAACAATTTAGCTGAATGCACAGAACACACACATTCTCTTCTAGGGCAACCCTCAAATCCTCATTTGAAATAACGAACAAGAGGGTAAAAGGGTAAAAGCTTATCGAATTAAGCATTGCAAATGCTACTTAAACCCATGCGCTGCTAATGGTTTGCTTTTGTTAAGCTGATGATTAACTCACTTGCAAAAAAATTAACCAATTAGAAGCAAAGGCGATCAAAACACTAGGCATGTCAGATTTAATCTGCTACAGAGAAACTGTCCTTAATTAGCTAAAGTGAGATATAGTCCTGTGAACACTTAGCCTACAATACAATCATTAATAATATGTTCCATCTTCTTATCAAAATAAAACATGCAATTATAAACAAATAATGCTGTAACGCATAGCCTAAAGAAAACTGTAGATTACCACGAAAGACTGGAGGAACTGGAGGCTTCAGGGACAGCAACCTGTGACTCTTTGTCAGCTATTGAGGTCACAGTGTCTGAACTCCAAGTTAAGGCTACCATGAGATGGGGATGGGGTAGCGTGAGGCAAATAAATGTGTCGTCAGCAGCAATTCACCCTAAGTGCACCTTTTTACTGATACTGTGATATGCTTTATCATCAATATTGATTGTCCATTTCCAGGTTGCAGCATGGAAAAACATTGGTCAAATATAGTGGCAAAGTATGCTGCAACTGTTAAAAAGCACAGTGGATAACAAACCATGACAGCTGAGCAGTGGGCCAAGAGACATGTAGCCCATGGGAGGCATGTAGGCCATGCAGAGAAACTAGCTACTTTTGTGTCGCTGCTTGTGAATGTAGTAAACTGTGCAGCAGAGAAGAAAAGAAGAGCACAGACATTAGCCTTAGCATGTTCAGCATTACATTCTTGTACTTCCATCCATTCATCATTTGATAAAGCTGTCACAACTCTAGGGTTCATGTTAAGTGTACCACAAACTTAGTGGATTGCTACACAAGTGTATTTTGGTTAGGATAATTTCATGTTTTGAAATGTAATTGACATTCTAAAGATGGCATAACAATAGGAAATGTATCCATTGGCTTTTAAGCCTTTCTGGCACATGGATCAAGACCAACAGCCAAATGTCAGCTGTGTTACTTAAAGACTACTTTCTTTTAACAAATTCCCTGACACACAGAAAAAGTTGTCAGATTCTTTCAAAAAGTATACTGTTGGAAACAGAATAGATGAACACTGCAGTGAGGAAGCCTCTGCGTAGTACGTCCAAATGACTAAGGGCTCTATTTTCATGATGATACGCGCATTGTCTAAAGTCTGTTGCGCAAGTTGCTTTGGGGGGCGTTCCCGACACAATTTGGTATTTTCACGGCGGAAAAAGCGAACATTGCGCCAGGCGCATTGTTGAAAAGGGTTGAATTAAATTACTTCATTAGTCATGGGTGTGTTTTGGGCGTAACATACAATTAACCAATGAGAATTTATACTCTCATAACCTTTAAGAGCAGCGGGTACATTGTCCACGGCCTGTTGCTTTTCGGTGGAGGAGACCGATCTGCTCGTGTGTGAAGTAAAAGCGCGTAAGCAGTTAATATTCGGGAATGGAAAGAACTCCCCCAAACCTCCGCGGGTCAAAAAAGTATGGGAGGAAATATCTTCAGTAATTGTGTCCTCCTTTGGCAAGAAGAGGACTTTCGAACAGTGCCGAAAGCGGTACAACAACGTTAGAAGACGGGGAAACAAAAGCTTTAAACTCAAAGGAAACATCAAAAATAAACGGAAGGTGAAGGTCCATCAAGTTTTCTATTTGATGATTTGTCTATTTCATTTCTCACAACTTGCTACGCTGTTTATTTAAAACGACAAAAGAAATCGTAAATGAACTGCAGAACATTGCAATCGCTGTTTATTTAAAACGACAAAAGAAACCGTAAATAAACTGCAGAACATTGCTATACTCTCATAATTTGTGCCTGTTTGCTTACTAAAACATAAAAATACATGGCTATACAGGCTATACATGTTGCAACTTTTCTGCCAGTTCAGTTCGCCTCTCTGGCTCAGCAGCAGGTGCATCGGGGTTCAAAGCGTTGTGCGCCCTTAAAATAGCTAGCTGACGACTGACGAAAAACCATGGTTTACGCTGGTCAAACAACAATATGGTTTTGCGTCCTCATATAGCATATGGTGCGCTTTGCGCCAGACCACACCTCTTCTTTTCGCTGGCACGCCCGTCACGGCGCAATGTCATCTGCCATCTAGGCAATGGGATTTTTCACCTGAAAAAATGAACGATACGCTGGCACAGAATAGCAATGACAGCATGCGCATGTCGCGAATGCACAATGCACCGCGGCAAAATAGGGCCCCAAGTAGGCTTTCAGAAGAAGGTGAAAGGTACCAGATGGCTTGCTACTTCCACCAGAACTTTTCAGTGTGCAGGCAAACCACATTACATTATCCCAGAAGTCACTGTGAGGTTCAAAAACACCCACGTAAATGGACACAGGCAAAACACCTGA
>CM059266.1:34113292-34130806 GCA_030347295.1 Setipinna tenuifilis | reverse complement strand
GATGCAGGTAATGGGCATTCACCTTTCCTGCAGTGGAACACAATGTGGTTATATGTAAGCACAGGGTGAAGGTAACACATGTTACAGTTCATCCTGGTGTGTTTCTGGAGTGATGTGTTTTCTGTTTGTATGATTGTGCATTGACACAATTTATCTTCAGTTCTGAAATGTGTACTGCAGTTGCAAATTGCAAAATATAGAAAATCCACCGAAAAACACCTTGTGATTAGCATCAACATTTTCTAATACATACGGTACTTTACACAAAATAATTCATTTGTAAATTGTATAGGTATAGCCTATACTCTTTATTTATCTATTATCAAAGGTGCATGAATACATACAAATGTCACTTAGATTGTTTGATAAAGTGTGTATTTACATTACATATCAGTAACATCAGCCATATTGTCAGACAAAGGGTAGATTTGAAGTGATTTGTTTCAAGTTGTTTGCTTATTGTACATTGGCCGGCATTGTAGTCTTACTGACCGACAGCGTATGTTATGTTGCTGTAGCGCATTTTGCAGCAAATGTTAACTGATGTGCTCAAACGCATGTTGGTATAGCACACTGTGTTAATAGTTGTGCAAAAGTGGACATTGCATTGCAACAAGTGTGAAAATGATTGGTAAAAATTGTAATAAGGTGGCAAGCGGGTACCTGCGTGATATCCCGCTGGTATTGGTTTGAATGGCATACCGGCTGGGCGAGATTAGCGGGTAAAGCTGCACGCACAGTTCGGCACACTTTAATTCCTGGTCCTCCCATGATGGTAGCCCATACAATAGCTACGATAGGTGAAATTGTATTCTAAACTAATCTGACGCGTAGTGTCCCAGCGTACAGTCGGGTTCCAGCGCACTGGCAGTGGTTTGGAGGATGACAGTCTCCTGGCACCGTCACGCTGCTAACAAATACCACCGCATCTTTCCAAACATCGCTAAGAAGCGGAACCAGCAGAAATCAGACACTGAACGGCAAGCACAAAAGGGTAATTTACGAGCGTTGACACAACAGTTTCCACATCATGACTCCCCTCAAACTTTGGCATGGAAAACAGGCACCGTCATGTCTGGTTCACGCAGATTATTATAAAAGTTGTTGTAATTTGCAGTATTCTAAAATAATACATCTCACTACATTGCTTGCAGTGGTTTCCCCCTAAATCTGCATTTTTAACTGTGGTCCTACAAATGACACAACTGCGCACGGTCACTCTTCGGCAGCGGCGGCGTACAACACGCGCACTGCTCCCATTACGCAACCGGGCCCGGCTAGTGGCAAATTTTCTTGATGCTCCCGCAGGATACGCTAATCACACGTCACCGAGGACCTACACTGCCAGGAGATAAACTGCAGACGACAGTTGGACATCTCTTCAAGCAGGATAAGCACCATCAACTTCAGTTGGTGGACAGCGGTGTGGCATTTCTCTTGCCTGGATATGTAAATTAATCTTTAGGGCGCTTAAGTCCTGTCAGTCATAGAGAGGAGTAGGCATACACAGGATTAGTTATTGCTTAAAACAACGTGTACCTGGCATTCACTGGATAGTTTGTCTTTGTCTCGTGCATGCGCGCAGGGACGCCAAAGTCTAGTGCGCGCTTTCTGTCTCATTCTACGAATAGGACAAGTTGGTGAGCTACTGCCAAGAAGTGTGATTTAGGGAGTGTAAAACGTCATGTTTTGGAGAAGGGCTCGACAACCGAAGTTACTGTAACCCTAGACGCCAACCACGAGGTAAAGTGAATCTAACAGGGACTGAAGTGTCACTTTAACTCAGCTCAATGCGCGTCACGTGAGCCGCAAAGGACTAAAAAGCTGCACTATCTGAGTAGGACCACGGAATGCATCGAGTCACATACGCATTGATTGAAGGCGGCTCTGAGTGGCGCTGACTTTAGATGAGCATATTGACATACATTCCAAAGCAGTGGATAGTATGTCACTCAGTCATGATTGTGTAAAAACAGTCTTTGAGAAGATGCGGTACACTTTCACCTTGCAGGTGAGATAAACGTCAGGCGTCTGTCTGTCTAATACTTATTAAATGTAAGAAATACCTTGCCATCTGATAAAAAAAAAGTTACATATATTTTCCATAATGCCATTTTTAATATCGTAAGTGAATTGTGAGGGAAGTCACCCAATCTGTACTATCCCAGGACAATTTCATTATCAGTGAAAGCCTTGTGTCGTTTTTTGTGACTTTTCAGTTCATGTGCTCAGGGATATCAAGCACAGCACAATGGTAATGCATTATCTGGTTGTAAACATGATCATTTAAGCACTAAAAGCTGTCTCTGTCAGTATTTGCTGACGCTTGTCTCTGTCTAGTGTGGGGGCTCGAGGTTGATTGTTTCTCTGTTAATGTGTCACTAATTTCAGTCTGTATTTTTAGGAATAGCATTGTGGCTGAGGACTAGTATCTGCTTAGAAGTGAGGACAGTTTTTATGAAGTAAGACAAATTTGTGGCATTGCCTCTTCATACCTGATCTACCTTCTTAGAACAGAAGCAGTGCAGGCTCTGATCAGACAGACTGACAGACAGAGAGATAGACAGAGAGACACAGTAAGCTTTGTTTCCAAAAAGAAAATTTCTGTTGTAGCAGCATTTTACATAAATGATGAATTTGGAACAATTACTTAATTGTCGACTATTTAAGCAATCACCATTTTAATGATTGATTAATCTGTCATCAAAAGGTAAAAACTCTCTGATTTAAGCTTCTTAAAAATGTAATGTCTCTTTAAAAGTACACTGAACTGGACAAAACATAATATTTTGAGGTTTCATTTTGGGCTTTGGGAAAAAGTGGTTGACATTTTCAACACTGACTAATCATTTAATTGTCAAATAACTGATAAAACAAACACAAAGAGTCAGTTGAAATCTGTGCGTGAGAGTGTGTGTGTGTGTGTGTGTGTGTTTAAGTGGAAACAGAAATGGATGAAAATTACAGGTTAACTTTAAAGTAGATATTGCAATAATACGCAAATAAAAAAAAGATTCCTCAGTGGAAGTCTCCTCTCCTCTCCTTTTGTGTCCTCACCTCTCCTTGCCTCTCCTCTTCTCTATCCTTCTCTTCTCCTCTTATCTACCCACTTCTCTCCATTTCTCACCTTTCCTTGCCTGTCCTCTCTTTTTCTTCTTTATCTCCTATCCTACTCCCCAGTTTGTCAGGGTCTAGGGCTGGAACCAGAACAGAACAAGGGAGGCGGACCCGAAGTGTAAGTGCCAACAGAACAGTTTTATTGAGGGTTGGGGGGAATGGGAGTATTGTCCAGAGCCCCTGAGGGGACTTGATGAAGATGGGTCGATCGGGGCTCGAACCCACGATCCCAGGGGTGGTGTGCAGCGGTAGTAGTAGTGCGGGGGCACAGGGGTGCTGTGCTGGCAGTAGCGGAGGTAATCCGGGGATCCGAGGGGAATCGGCACAGGAGGGCTGAGCGGGGATTGAACCCGCGACTCCGGGGTTGGCAGGCGGTAGCTCTACCGCCTGAGCTGGCAACGGCCGAGTCGTCGGGGCGAACAGGATAGGGGCAGCAGGCGAAGCGTGGTCGGTGAGCCGGTCCGGGTCGAAGCCAGGGGAGGTCCGGAGGAGCACAGGGAAACTGGGAAAAGCACGGGCAGACAGAACGGGGAAAAAACAAACACGAGCAAACACGAAAAAACGAGACTACACGAGGAAACAGAAAAACCCAGACAGGAAACTGAAAACTGGAGGAACAAAGCAACACGAGCAGGAGACGGAACCGAACAAGGAATACTAGGACAAGGCACGAACAAAGGTAGCAGGGAGACACAGGAGTCAGGATCAAAACTTTCCGCGGAGAAACAAACCTAGGTGAAGAGACGAACTGACAGAGGGGAACTGAAACCGGAGGGTATAAATAGTCGTGCCGTGCAGGTGATCGTGATAATAGAATGAGGGCTTAAATGAGGAAGTGCAGGTGAAGTGCGTTACACAAGACACGGACACAGGTGAGGGGATAATAGAATGAGTGCAGGGAAACAAGGAAACGAGTGCGAGACAGGATTTAATAATGAGAACCGTGTCGGAGAAACAAGGAAACGAGTGCGTGATTAGTTATGATAATGAGGGTAGTGTCGGGGAAAGCGTGATCAAGGCAGAGCTCAGACAGAGAGTCGTGACACAGTTACTGTGTATTGTGTGATTGTCTACTTCCTTGGGTAGGCATGAGCCCCTGTAAACATTCTTGGGGCAGTCAGAGTGGTGGTTGGGATGCACTGACCAAAGCTTTTGAAACAGGGATGGTTTACAGCATACAGCACGCATGACAAAGTTCTCATCCCCTCCCCCATCTGACTTTGCACACATCCACCCCTCAGCACACACACTCTAAAACATCACACTTCACCATACACATACACGCACACCCCCAAACACCCAGCACTTTTACTCACCCACTGACTTCAATTCCGTTCCTCCCTTTGGCACTGACCCCTCACCACCTCTCATCACACACTTTTGCCCCACCTCCACCATGGCAGCCACCACCCCCAACACACACACAGCATGCAGAACACAGACCTCCCCCCTCCCAAACACACACACATACAGCACGCAGGACACAGTTCGCATCTGCCCCCCGGCCACACAGACACACACACACATATACGCACATAGGACACTGTTCTCACACGCCCCCTGACCACCAGATGTTTTTGTTCCCCCCCATGCACACACAGCACACCTGACACAGCCCTTGCACCCCCGCCCTCCCCACACACACATACACACATAGCACGCAGGACAGTTCTCACCCCCCAACCCCACACACCCACACAGCATGCAGGACATAGTTGCCCCCCCACACACACATGGCGCAGCCCCCTGACCACTAGATTTTTACCCCCCTATGTACACATAGCACACCTGACACAGACCTTGTTCCCACTTCCCCACACAGACACAACACGCAGGACAGAGTTCTTGACCACAGTTCTTGACGCCCCCACCCCACCCCCCCACCCACACACACAGTGCAGCACCATTACCACTTGATGATTTTAGAGCACCGCCTCCCATTCACACACAGCACACTTGACACAGACACACACATAGTGCAGCCCTACAGGACATAGTTCTCTCACCAGCCTCCCGACCACTAACTTTCACATCAAGCCCCCTCATGCACACACAGGACACAGCCTTGCCCCTCCAAACACATTCACACACAGCCTGCAGGACACAGTGTACCCCAGCCCCCACTCACACCCATGCAGAACACCCATGCACCTAGCTCTCACCTAGACAATCACTAATTTCACTGCATGTCCTACTCTACCCAGTATGTCTATGCAAGTGACAATAAAACATCCTTGTATCCTTGTTTTGTAGCTGTGAAGACACTGTGGAGCTTTGACAGATTTGAGCCCCTACGTACAGTAATTGTGGCATCTGGTGGTTGGTACAATTTGTGTTTTACATGTGTCATCGTTCTGAGGATGCATGATATGATTTTATGTAACACAGATTTGGTTGTAAATACAATGTTTAATTACTATTCAACTCACTATTATAAACTCACATTTCAGATAAAACCTACATTCTTAGAAAGTGCTAAAATATAGAACTGATGTAAAAAACAACACATTACTCGATTAGACAGATTAGATTAAATTATATGACATTACATTAGGTTTGAGTTTATTGCACATGGTACAAGACAACAAAATGTATGACATCTAATCAGAAGTGCAAAAAGCAGACAGCAAAGCTATACATATAACTAGGTTAATATTTGTGGATATGAGATCATACAATATGTATAAGACTGGATATTTTATCCCACATTCCTGTAATGTGATCAGTACTATGACACAAGGCGGGTCAAACATGCCTTATGTTTTAGGAAGGGAGCAGAGATTTGCCTACTGACTTCATGTGAAGTGTGTTGTCAAGTGAGTCTTTGGGGCTTTGTTTTGAATTAGCGTTGATTTGTTGACTCAGGAAGTGTGTCAAGACTATCGAGCCACCCATTGAGCTCCTGTTGAGAACACTGCTGTCAGACCAGTGAGTGGTGTGTGTAGGGGGAGTGCACACTGCTGGGCATTGTGCTAAGAAAGATGTCCAGGGTCCTTCTCTCCGCAAACATGTCTAGAGACTCAAGAGGATTCCCCAGCACAGAGCCAGCCTTCTTTACTAGTTTCTTAGAGTTTCTTAGTCTGATGCTACTGCCTTAACAAATTTCTGCAAAGACAACTGCTCCTGCTATAGTAGCCAGGTTTTAGCTATGCAGCATCTTGCTGTACATGTTGTCAATGACCTAGATATCACTAGACTGGAGAGTGGGTAGCATCACAGTTTCACTCACAATGGTTTCAATTACCAGGAAGTTGTCCCTGTTAGTGTGCTTAGTGTCCTTTTCTTTCATGGACATGAATAGAAAAATGTCACTTTGCGTGAGCTCCTAAAGAATGGTTGAGTGTCATATGGGCATATAGGTGGTCTTGAAGCACATTATGTTTTGTAAACTTTGTCCCATAGGGGACGCTATAATTCCGGCTCTTGAACAGAACTGTTGCACCCTATTACTACAGTCATCAGAAAATTCTTGCAAAGGCACAGAGTTTAGTTCGAAAGTCTGTGGTACGCAAGGTGAAAGAAAAGGTGAGAGTCCCTGCAGTACAGCCGCTGTACAGCCAACTACCTGCTTAGGCACACATCCCCTTGGCAGCACAAGCTACAGTCTGTCCAGCAGGTGATCAGTAACTCAGAAGGGTGTGAAGGTGTCTACCTTTATATTTGGAGCTGGAGATTGTTGAGTGATTTCTGAACATGATGAACTTTTTTGATCCATATGGCATTTCCCCTGGATGGATATGAATAAATCCCCCTGCTCTTTATTATATAAGGTGGCAGCTACAGATAGTAAAGTAGTTGTCCCAAGTGGCTTCTATAGGCAGAGGTAGAAAACTCCGCTCCAGAATGTCTTCTTCCACCCATTCACAACCATTCGTGCAGGTAAAGAAGCTAATTAGTGAAAGCACCCGTATTATTGGGTGTAGTATTTTCCCCCTGTCCGCTAGACGGCGCTGCGCCGCCTGTAAGTTGCATCACACTATAGAATGAGTATCCGAGACTCAAGACTACATTTTGTTGCTAGGCAAGATAGATTTCCCACGAGTGAAACGATAAAGATATTTAATCATATTTTAATACTGTGACAATCAATTTTGAATTAATCTTTTGTTTATAACTTTAGAGAAGAGGTTTGTCTTTTTTTTGTTGTGCATCTTCTGCCACGACTGAGATAGAGAATGGCGAGCCTGTGATACCTCTAAGGACTGCAACCAGAGTGTCTGTGTGTCCACCAACCTGCAAGCCTGGGACCTGGATGCATGCTGCCTTTCCTTAGGATTCCTGATAACATTTTGAGATCGATCACTTACATAATACCCGGGTACGCAACAAAGTGCGCACAAGGATTTTCTATTTTTCTATTTTCTCCCCTTTTTGTGGATTTAAAGGACACCTGTTGAATATTGAATATCGAACTTTATTGAACTTTGCTTAACTTTATGGAACTTTATTGAACTTTTTTTTAACTTAATTGAACTTTATGGAACTTTGTTGAACTTTATTGAACTTTGTTTAACATTGGGTTACTGACTGACTACTGACTGACGACGAAGGGGTTTACTTTTCTTTTGAGGTTTACAATCTTTTGTATATTGTTAAATAAATTGTAATACTTTTCCTCCGCTTAAATTCTGGTTGTTGCCAATTCTCTCCTTACAGCCGAACCTAGGTCTGATCACTCTAGTATTACAGTGGTATTGCATATAACGTTAAATAAGAAGCGCTACATCCTTTTTCGTGGCGAGCCTGCCAGGAGAGTTTTGAGCATGATCTTGCTATTTAATTTAGTATTTCAAGGTGTTTTCGAAGCCTTAAGTGAATTATTACTCCCTTTTTGGGATTTTTGTTACACTGAGTGAAATTGTTTAAACTTGAGACATGGATGAGCAGAGGTATGGTGTTAAACATGAGCGTTCCATCGCCTTATTCGGCGTGCACCAAACTGATACTGATGCTGACATCATCGACACTTTCGAGACATATGGTAAGGTAGCTCAAATAGTGAGATTTCCAAGCAGAGTAGACGGTAAGTGTTCCGCCATTGTTGAATTTGAACTTGACGGGGCAAGTGCTTCGATCGAACCCCATTTACCTTCTAGCATACACAATATCACTGACACGACAGTGACATGGTACATAAATAGTGTAGAAGCCCTCATGCTGACAGCTCAAGACTCTAGTGACTCTAGTGACTCCAGCAACCCAGATGACGGTAGCGACGCTGACTCTGTCCATAGCATGACTCCCCTTATCACTAGATCTAGAAAGACATCCATGTCTACGAAGCCTTACTTAGAGACACCTAAGCAGGTTAAGAAACCCCATGCTGTGGCCAAGCATAGCGACGCGCCCCCTGCATCTGAAGAAATGGATGAAAACATGCTGAATCTGCCAGAGGTAAGACGCATCGTTGTTGAACACGTGATAAAGAGCAATACCCCCAACCCCCAGAACCAGTCCAGGTGGTTGCGCTCAGGCAAAATGCCCAAGCCACCAGGTGAAGCTGACTTTGAAACATGGCTGCTCCACATAGAACTGATGTTCCATGATCAAACCTCCGTTGAGGTGCAGCGAAGGAAGATTCTGGAAAGCTTGCTTCCCCCTGCGTCAGATGTTGTGAGGCAGCTAGGTTCTTGTGCCCACCCAAGAGACTACACTAGGCTTTTGGAGTCTGCTTATGGTATCGTTGAAGATGGTGAAGAAATATTCACAAAACCAAGACCCTGGAGAAAAAGCTTCCAGTTACTTACAGAGGCTGCAAACCTTGCTGGGTACTGCCGTGAAAAGAGGTGGGGTCAAGGCGTCTGCTGTCAACTGCCACCTGATGAAACAGTTCAGGCGTGGCTGCTGGGACCATGACTTTGTCCTGCAGCTGGAGCTGAAAAGTGAAAAGTCCCTCAACTTCGCTGACTTCCTGTTGCAGTTAAAGACTGAAGAAGACAAGCGAGCAACCAAACTTGACCGCATGAACCGGCACTTGGGTTCCTCCAAAACCAAAACCTTAATGAACGCTCAGAGTGTGATGAACAACGCCTGCACATCTGAATACAATGCCAATGTACTCCAAGCATACATCCTGGAAACTGAGAACCTGAGAAAACAAGTTGCTGAGCTGCAGATGCAGCTGACCTCCCAAAAACCTAGAAAAGAAAAGAAACCAAGACCTGCAGACCCCCAGTCTGCCCTGAACCATGCCACATTCCAAGCTGAAGCCCAAGTCCACAGAGCAACTCCTCAGTTCACACCAAGACCCCAGCCTACGTTCCAAGCTGAAGCCCAAGTCCACAGAGCAACTCCTCAGTTCACACCCAGACCTCAGCGATCTCCCAGTCATTTCACGATGCATACTTACCTTCTCATCCAGTTTGTCCCTTAGACAACATAATCGATGTGGAGGGAGCAGCAGGCCAGCGTGTGCCTTATATAGGGTACATTGAAGTTGATATAACATTCACTAAAAATTTCACTGGAATGCGCAAGACTGTAACCACTTTGCCCCTCATTGTCCCTGATCACAGTGCCATCTCTGTCCTTGTTGGCACTAATGCTTTTGACCTTTTGTACGAAGGGTTCGATGAAGGTGCCAGTGCGCCTGTTCAAGAGACCTGCTCATGTGCTGTACTTGTCACGCACCTTCGCAGTCTGTACAAGAGCAAAACTGCACACAGTGACAGAGTGGGTGTCGTCAAACTCCTGCACAAGGAAGCTGTAGTCATCCCACCAGGTCAAAGAATGGTGTTAGACAGCTACACAAGAAATGTAAACCGTTTTCCTGAAGCTCCCTTGCTTGTTGACTTCTCCTCTCGCTCACTACCAAGTGGGCTGACATTTTGCTCTTACATCATGCCAAGCCCCAGGAAGACATCTTTCAAAGTCCCTGTCCTGCTGAAAAATGAAACCACACATGAAGTCACAGTAGCAGCACACTGCACTTTGGCAGACCTTACAGCTCCGCTGCCCGTTTCTCCACTTACCTCCCTGAAGGGCGACGGCCCAACCGACTTCCACCATGAGCACCCTGTGCCTCCTGAGAGCCCCATTGCCTTCGATCTCAGTGGTTCGTCTTATTCTGAAGAGTGGAGAAAGGATCAAGGAAAAGCTGAATTACATTCCTGAGGTCTTTGCAAGATATGACCTTGACTACGGACATACAACAGCAGTGAAGCACAAGATCCGCCTTTCTGATCCAACACCCTTCAAGCAGAGGGCAAGGCCGATCCACCCGTCAGATTATGAAGCCGTTCATCTCCACCTGAAAGAGCTGTACGATGCCAACATCATCAGAGAGTCTGAAAGTCCGTTTGCATCACTGGTGGTCATCGTAAAAAAGAAGAGTGGCAAAATTCGACTATGCGTTGACTACAGGAAATTGAATCATCAGACTATCAAGGATGCTTACGCCCTGCCAAACATTGAGGAAACCTTTGCAGCTCTCACAGGATCCAGATGGTTTTCTGTAATGGATTTAAAGTCAGGCTTCTATCAAATGGAAATAGAAGAGGACGATAAACCGAAAACCACCTTTGTCACCCCCATGGGATTTTGGGAATTCAATAGGATGCCGCAGGGAGTAACCAACGCCCCGAGCACTTTCCAGAGAGTCATGGAGAAATGCATGAGTTCCCTTAATTTGAAGGAAGTTCTGGTTTTCCTAGATGACCTCATTGTTTTCTCAGAAACCCTTGAACAGCATGAAGAGCGGCTTATGAGAGTCTTACACCGTCTAAAAGAATTCGGGCTCAAGTTGTCACCTGAGAAATGTCATTTTTTCAGAAAGTCAGTGAAATACTTGGGGCATGTTGTCTCAGAAAATGGAGTTGAAACTGACCCTGACAAGATGTCAGCACTCACAACCTGGCCCAGACCAAACAATATCAGGGAGCTCAAGTCTTTTCTCGGCTTCACCGGCTACTATCAATCAATCAATGCCGTTTATTTGGACCATGTACAGTTATAACATAAATGTTGCCATCTGATGCACCATACCAGAGTTAGCCTTTGCCTAATTTACATCTGTAGTCCATGAAAATAAACATTAATATAAAATAAAACACAATAAAATAGAATAGTAATGTAAAATAATGTACAGCCATGAAAAACATTTGAATACAAACATAGAAACAGAAACAAAACACATATGGTAAGTTCCCTGTGCCCCCCCCCCCCCCCCACCCCCACCCACATAAAAATAATAATAATAAATGAATAAACTGATCTTAAAGAAATTAACTTCCCGCAGCACTCGCAGCCCCGGTGCTCACAGCCTCGGTGACACTCGCCGCTGGTGTTGTAGGAGCTGGGATGTCATCAGCGTCCACGGCAGTCGCAGCCCCGGTAGGCCTACTCGCAGCCTCGGTGACACGCGCCTCTGGTATTGAAAGAGCAGGGATGTTATCAGCTCCCGCAGCAGTCACAGCTCCGGATGATGGCGAGACAGTCTCAACACTTCTGTCAGTCAGATGCCAGCTGACAGATGCCGTCGGAGACGAGGTGATCAGTGAAGAGTGCACATTCTCTGCGCCGCCGACATCCAGACGCTGGTCGGTTTGGTTGGAATCCCAGCTCCGCAGCTTTGCAGCCTCGGCGGCGCTCGTAGTGGTGGCATTCGCAACGCCATCCCCGACAGCGACAGGTGGAGTGCGTCTAGCTGACGTGGAGATGCAGCCGATGTTTGCCGCAGGTACAGGGATGGACACAGCTCCTTCGGCGGACACAGTCCCAGCAACGCTCGTAGCAGTGGCAATCGCATCACCAAAGGCAGTCACTGGTAGCGTTGGTGTTGCCCGGCGTCTTCCGTGATGCACGTAACGCTTTCTCCTCAAAATGCCAACTACAGAAGATTCATCAAGGACTTCTCGAAGATAGCAAAGCCCCTCAATGATCTAACTGCCGGCTATGTCCCTGCAAGGAAGAAGAGCAAAACTAAGTCCTTCTCAAATGCTGACCTCAAGTCACCTTTTGCAGATAAGTGGATACCCAAGTGTGAGGAAGCTTTCAAAACCCTCATTGAGAATCTACAGCACTGAGTTTATCGTTGTTACCGACAACAATCCTTTGATATACGTACTGTCATCTGCCAAACTTGACGCCGCCGGGCATCGTTGGCTTGCGGCCCTGTCTAACTTCAACTTCAACATCCAGTACCGGGCTGGCAAGAGAAACCAGGACGCCGATGGTCTATCCAGGCATGACTCCGAACAGGCAAATTCCAGTGCTGACACAGAAGACAGCTGAGTGCAACAGTTTTTGACCAAGTTCATGAGGGATGAGGGTGACGCCACCTTCCCTCAAAAAGCAGTCGAAGCTGTGGGCCAAAGACATAACCTAGAAAAGCCCTGCAATACAGAGGAAGAAAGTAACCAGTCCCTCGCCATGGACACGAACGCCATCCCACCTGAATTCATCCACACTGAATTGCTTCCAGGGTCCAACACCCTTACCAGAATGTCACAGCTGGAATAGGCTGCTGAACAAAGAGCCGACCCAGTAATCAACAGGGTCATTGACATCGTCAGTGCAGGAAAGAGGTTGTCGTACCGGGTGAGGCAGAAAGAGGATAGAGAAGTCCAACTGATGTTGCGTGTTCAAGATCAACTCGTCATTGACAATGCGGTCCTCTATCGTAGGAGAGTGGGCAGGAGTGAGCCATTGTTCCAGCTGGTCCTTCCCAAGAAGTATCGTGAAACAGCTCTTGAAAGTCTCCACGACCAAGTTGGACACATGGGATTTGAAAGAAAAAATCGACCTTGTCCGCATGCGTTTCTATTGGTCAAGGATGGCCATGGGCGTTGATGCAAAAGTCAAAACCTGTGAGAGATGCATCCGTTGCAAGGCAAGAGCTGAGAGAACAGCTCGTCTTGTTAACATCCGGACCAGCAGGCCACTCCAATTAGTCTGCATGGACTACTTGTCTTTGGAGCCTGATGGGCGTGGAACGAAGGACATCTTCGTCATCACTGACCATTTTACAAAGTATGCTGTTGCTGTGCCGTCCGCTGACCAAAAGGCCAAGACAGTGGCCAAGGCTTTGTGGAACCACTTTTTTGTCCACTATGGCCTGACCGAACGTTTGCATAGTGACCAGGCTCGCGACTTTGAATCTGCTTAAAGTTATCAAAGACCTCTGCCTCCTCCTTGGCATCAAAAAGACAAGAACTACTCCATATCACCCGCGTGGTAACCCAGTGGAACGGTTCAACCGTACGTACGCTATTGGAGATGTTGGGTACCCTTGAAGAGGAAAACAAAGTCAAGTGGCGTGACTATGTTCAACCTTTAGTACACGCATACAATTGCACCAAAAACGACAGGCTTTTCTCAAGAGTGCATGATGTTGAAGCAGGAGAAAACACGGAAGACACTGAAGTGAGACGATCAACTAGACATAGGGTAGAACCTGACCAACTGACGTAAGGAAATCCCTTGACTTTAGTGATGCAGTCTTTACTCAAAGGTCTTGACCAAGCTTTTACTAGGGCTTTAGATTTATCTCCCGTGGTCACCCCTACCCCCTTAGATGTAGGTCACCTAACTACTGTTTAAGTTAGTACATGCAGGGGCGCATGCACATTGAGGAGGGGAGGATGTAGCCCACACGAATTGCACCGTATTATTGGGTGTAGTATTTTCCACCTGTCCGCTAGATGGCGCTGCGCCGCCTGTAAATTGCATCACACTATAGAATGAGTATCCGAGACTCAAGACTACATTTTGTTGCTAGGCAAGATAGAATTCCCACGAGTGAAACAATAAAGATATTTAATCATATTTTAATGCTGTGACAATCAATTTTGAATTAATCTTTTGTTTATAACTTTAGAGAAGAGGTTTTCGTTAATGGACTATTTCTGCAGACGTTTTGTGTTTTTTATTCACTGAATCTTCGATTGTTTTTTTTTTTTTTTGTGCATCTTCTGCCACGACTGAGACAGAGAACAGTGAGCCTGTGATATCTCTAAGGACAGCAACCAGCGTGCCTGGGACCTGGATGCATACTGCCTTTCCTTAGGATTCCAGATAACATTTTGAGATCGATCACTTACATAATACCCGGGTAGTGATAAAAGGCCTTATTTTATTTATTTATTTTTTCTGTTTTTTTATTCAACGAAGTGCGCACAAGAAGATTTTCTATTTTTCTATTTTCTCCCCTTTTTTGTGGATTTAAAGGACACCTGTTGAATATTGAACTTTATTGAACTTTGCTGAACTTTATTGAACTTTATGGAACTTTATTGAACTTTTTTTTTAACTTAATTGAACTTTATTGAACTTTATGGAACTTTGTTGTACTTTATTAAACTTTATTGAACTTTGTTTAACATTGGGTTACTGACTGACTACTGACTGACGACGAAGGGGTTTACTTTTCTTTTGAGGTTTACAATCTTTTGTATATTGTTAAATAAATTGTAATGCTTTTCCTCCACTTAAATTCTGGTTGTTGCCAATTCTCTCCTTATAGCCGAACCTAGGTCTGATCACTCTAGTATTACAGTGGTATTGCATATAACGTTAAATAAGAAGCGTTACATGAAGTTAGATTTTCCTGCCTATTATAGCTGGGGCCTTAGAAAGAGTTCCTCCAGAGGAACCAAATGCATGCAAGCTAACACAGTAGTTACTGAAGAAAGCACTGTGTGAACTTATTACATTATAACTTATATATACAGCGCATAACTTGCATTACTCACATAAGGTGCTGAATTCATAAGTTAGAAAACTAGTTGGTGGTCCACCTCTTTAGTGATGTAGCCTAGATGGCAGCCAGGGAGTGTTAGAAGTGTCCAATGTTCCACAGGCATCTTTTTGAGCATTATGAGTAATGATCTGATGGAAAGCATAGAAGTGTGGACAAAGTCAGTTTATTCAGAGCATTGCAAAGTGGAAAGTTGCCCAGTTTATAGCCTAGGTGCTATCAGCAGTGGGGTATTGTGTTTGTTTATATTTGTGTTTGTTAAAATAGTTTTTTTCACTGAATTAGTTACTTGCAGTCTTATATTTGAACAAAGGACTGATGCAGGTCTCATTGAAAGTGCTGGCAGCACTTGTAGGCAGACTCAATCCTGTCCTAATCAGCAGACAGAGGGAGCGTTCATGAGCCCCATCATCATTGTGTGCACTACATTTCACTTGTAGTCTATCTCCGAATAGCTCGGCAATGGCAGCGGAGAACAAAGTAAGCAAGGCCTTTCAGTCTGTTGTGGCAACGCTTCGGAATATCAAAGAATTAAAGTCAGAGCAAGAAGAATGTTTGAGGAGTTTATATTTGCGGAAGAGACGTCGTGGCCCTACTCCCCACAGGGTTTGGGAAAAGTGTAATCTTTCACCTTGCTCCGTTAGCTGTTAGTCTGTTAGTTTCTGGAAAGGTTTGTAACTTCCCATAGACAGTAAAAGAAAAGTAACTAAGTAACTTCCTTCACAATCTGGCGCATTGCATACGTCACAATTAGATGTTAACATTTGGGTAAAGGCAGATCCAATCATTTAAAATTGCAGCAGAGTCCACACCTCCAGGAAGAAAAACGTTTCTCAATACAGCATGTGACGGTCGGCTACGCGGCCGCACATGGAACCGGGTGGTAGAGCTACACGCACGCTGCACACACTCCCCTTCCTTCACTGGCAGCATTATTATTTCAGTTTAGACATTAGTTGGTAGGCACATTCTTAACTATATCTACACACACTAACTACACAATCTTTGCTCATTATTTCTTTCCATTTCAGGCATACAAGACATTGATCATACACGCTACAGCATACACAGCATACACGTTACTGACTAAACAAACAATAAACACAGGACATGTTTTCATTCAGTTAAGCATTTATTTCTTTAGTCAGCGTCGATATAAGTTACAGTTGGGTGCACACAATGTTTTATGTTAACGTTATCTAAAGCTTCTGTTTGTTTGAGTTGTTTGAGTTTACCGTGGAGGAGGCAGGACAAAGGTGGCGTGCAGCTTACTTCCTGGTTTTCGGTTCCATGATGGCAAAAGGGTGCCGAGGTGCACCGTGTCAACTTAAAAGTCTGGCGGACATAACCATTCCCCAATTGACGCAAAGGGGGGGAGCGGATATCCGCGTCTGAGAATGGCTTTGATTATTTATTTGGAGTATTCGTTAACATTAATGATTATTCTTTTCTGGGTTTGGAATTATTATTTACTTTATTAGTTCTTTATTTTGAACTGCCTCCCTTGTCTATGTCTTATTATTTTGTGTTAGTAATTATTCCTTGTCTCCCCCATGTCTGTGTATGTGGCCTGATCAGCCAGTTTAAATGTTCCCCTTTTGTGTCATTTGGTAGGTCAGTTCTTTTGAGTTCAGTTCATTTGTGTTTGCTCCTTATTTCTTCAGTTGATGTTTAGTTTGACCTCCTAGGCCTAGTAGTTATTTTGCTTAGTTAATTATGATTTGTTATGTTTCTTTCGGAAAACAAAAATAAATCTTAATTCATGACTTTTAAAAAAACTGTCTCTCTGTGCCTGCACCGCTTGGTCCCTCACACAGCACCACCGACAGTCACATGTTTACAAAACACATAGTAGCACCTTTATAAAGCGGTGTAGTAGAACCGTAAATAAATATATGTGGGCAGATATGGTGAGGGCTTGGTACTTCTATAAGTCTTGCCATGTAGTCTGAACTACACAAAAACAGTCAGGGTTGTACATTTTTTATTCTAAATTCTCATTCTGTTTTAAATTTGTTTCAGGCACTTTCAACTTACTTTGGTCATCTGTTCAGAGTTCAGTGAGAAAGAGAGAGAGAGAGACATTTAAGGCTACATTCACCATTTTTAATGTTTTTATTTTGTTTGGTAATTAATATATTTTATGCACTGTACACCTATTTATTGGCTTTTCATTTACATATTTTGTCTTTTAAAGTTCTTAACAACTCAGCATTTGTTTTTTTATTTTTTGAATGTTCCTCTTTTAGTGTAAAGCACTTTGGATTTATTCTGTGCATGAAATTTGCTATATAAATAAACTTGCCTTTCTTTCATATTATGACCAAATCAGAAGCAAAGGAAGTTGTATAATGTAAACATGCTGTGTTGAACATGCTGTGCTTCCTCTCATAAAAAAAATTCTCATAGATTGACCTAAATTGCAGATTGTTAACAAAGCTTTCTTAGTGAGGACGTCTTACCATTTTCAGTCTTTCACCTTTGCACTTCAGGGTGTGTTTGTATGTGTCATGTACCTTAAATGGAGTCTATTAGACTAACCTTTGCTTTTAAAAAAATCATGCCCATTTGTTTTTGAGTAATGACTTGGTGGAATCTCATGTATGGCACAGAAATGAGCTGGATGTTGATGCTATTTGTTATAAGCTCTGGCACTACTGCAGCATCTTGCAGCAGTCACAGCCCAATGTGAAACCTTCCTG